>JAEQML010078141.1:0-12571 GCA_016904865.1 Pissodes strobi | reverse complement strand
CTTAATGAAGGATATACGGTTGGGAAGATTTGGCAAGACAAAAATATTTCAAGTTTTCGTCAAGCATTCTTAGAAGGCTGGTCCACCGGACTAAAACCACCATCTGGGAAAGGAATGCGACTGATTATTACACACCTTGGAAGTGTTGATGGTTTTGTTGAGGGCGGTTTGTTAATGTTTGAGTCAAATCATTCTGGCGATTACCATGAAGACATGAATGGCGATGTGTTCGAAGAATATTTTGAACAAATGTTAGATCTCATTCCACCTAATTCTGTGATAGTGATGGACAATGCGAGTTATCATTCCAGAAAAGTTGACAGAATACCAACTAATTCATGGAGAAAAGCGGATATTATTCAGTGGTTTAGACAGAATAACATACCATTTGATGAAAGTATGGTTGTCCATAGTGTCCTCAAATAAAGCTCGTTTCACCGAATATGTAGTTGACAAAATTGCACAGAAACGAAATATTACTATTCTTCGTCTGCCTCCGTATCATTGCGAATTAAATCCCATTGAACTTGTTTGGGCCCCAGTGAAAAGTTATGTAGCAAGGAGAAACACGACGTTTAAAATGAAAGATGTTAAAATTATCTTTGAGGAATCTTTAAAAAATGTCGATTCTGAAAAATGGCGTAAGTGTATTGAGCATGTTATAAAAGAAGAAGAAAAAATGTGGAAACTAGACCATTTAATTGACCTAATTGTAGAGCCTTTAATTATATCCTTGGAACATGACGAAGATTCGACGGATTTTTCTGACGACGAAAATGATATACCATAGTTCTCTACATAACTGTTTACACAAAATCGCAATTCTTATACCTTATTATATAAATATTATATGTGATAAAATGTTACAGTAATACTAACTGTTTTTGAATATACATAAATAAGTGAATAAATAAAAGTACTTAGGTAAAACAGGTATTTTAAATTAAATACCCAAACGTACGCTACTGCAGGTAGAAAATGGCCCCTTTGCTAATAAAGCCTATTGTTTGCAGCGGGATTGCCATACAAAACAGGGTGGAATGGTTAAAATATAATACAGCAGGCTATAACAGCTGTGGCTAAATATTTAGAAATCACAAAAATTTATTTGACCACTCTGTTAGCATTTTGCATTTATAAGAAAGTTTTATTACTCCGCACCATTTCGAAATAGAGTTATAATATACTTATTAGACATTTGTTTTATCTTCCATTACGTACCTACTCGTACCTATATTATAGTTAATATGCGCCTAAGCATAAATGGTGTCTTTTTTATTAAATGTTACAACCTACAATTGCTATATTGATGACGATTCAAGCTGTTTATATTTTTTGCGGTTCTTAGTTTTGAAATAGAAATTTAAGATACCTATAAAAAACAACCAACAAACTTGGAGAAAAAAAAATTAAAAAACTGATTTTATAGTAAAATTTTCTTTTGTCGATATTTTAGGTTAGGAACAAGATATCGAGGCTCGGTTTTCACTAGCTTGATTGGGCATCATTTTACTATTTCTACATGAAAAAAAACTCGTACTAATAGATTTAATTTTTTTTAGAAATTTCGCAATTTCTGCAATCGAAAAATGCCCTCTAGTGGCGGCATAACAAATTACAATGACCACAAATAAGGTAGGCTTTGTTGCCCAAGAAAAGTTCTTTTCAACGACATCAAGTCGGTTGAAATCCGTTTAGCCGTTTTGAAGTTACAGATGTTTATTTACAAAAACATTTGAACCCCCCCCCCCCCCCCACCAATTTATTTTTGGAGATACGGCAAAAAATGTTTAACAAAAAAATCAAATTTATCTCGGCTTGAAAATGCTTGTTTTTTTTGTTATCTTAATTAGGCAACATTCTGAAAAACACCACTTTTTTCGATTCAAGATGGCGGTTACGCCCCCTAGCATCCATCTGCGAAACCTGAAAATAATTTCCAGGATTTTTTTTGGCTACTTTAGTTATACAAATTTTTACGGCAAGTCCCTACAATGAGTAGTTTCCGAGATACAGTACCTTGCACGCTTATTTGGCCACCCTGTACACATAAAAACTAGGTACCGATTTATGTCAATTTTATTGTCAAAGTCAACGCTTTTTTTTTTTATTTTTTACATTTCTTATCAGTTGTGGCCTAGCCATACAAAGTGATGTCCTTTTCGAACATTCTGTATTATATGGAAACATTTATTTTGAAAACTCTTAAAATTTAACGGTATACAGGGTGTCGCGAAATTAGTGGACGAAACATCAACCATGTATTTATCGATCAAAAATAACTAAAATTTTTCTTATAAATTTATGTCGGGATGGAGCTAGAGCCTCTTAAAAATGGGCGCCTGAATATGGTTTTCTTTAATTATTTCCGAAACGGTGTAAAATAGTTTTAAAATTTTGGGATTCTACTAACTTTAATATTCTGAATTTAAAAATAGAATTAAAAATAAAAAAATTTAGTTAGGTGCGAACATTTTAGGGGGTGAATCTAAAAATTAATTTTTTTGGGCTAACTTTTTATATATTTTTTCTTCAAATTTTGAAAATTTGAATTTTTTTTTCGCAAAAAAGTGCCTCTTAGTTTGCTTCGCTAGGACGCAGCGTTTTTGAGAACAACGGGTATAAAATGAACGTTATAATTTTTTATATTCCCCAAAAATTCCTTTTGACGTTACAAAACTTCATATTATTATAAAATAGTAGAAACACTTGCTCCAGAAAAAAGTTATGACAGATTTTCAAAATTTGATAAACTATAGCATTTAACTTACACCCGTTTTTGGCAGTCGGAATACATTTATAATCCGTTTTTCTCAAAACCCTGCGTCCTAATGATACGAAATAAGAGGCCCTTTTTTACCCTAAAATAAATTTTTTCAAAATTTGTAAAGCGTATAAAAAAATAGCCCACAAAAAAGTTGACGTTAATTTTTTATATTCACTCCCAAAATGTTAAGCACCTGACCTGACTAAAATTTTCTATTTCTTATTCCATTTCCGGATTCTAAATATAAAACTTAATGTACTTAGGGGAATTCCAAAATTTTAAAACTCTATTTTACACAATTTTGGAAACAATTAGAAAAAAAAACATCTTTAGGGGCCCACTTTTAAGAGGCCCTAGATCCCATAGGGGGCGTTTCCCGATATACGTTTATAGAAAAATTTTAAATTTAATAAGGTATTAAGGTATTTTTGACGAATAACTACATGGCTAATGCTTCGTCCACTAATTTTGTGACACTCTGTATAGGTATACGATATATACTGTATAAGTGGATATGGTCAAAGGTGGCCATTCATCTTTTAATACACTAATCTGACACGGTTGTACCAGAAGCAGATATCCAGTTGTTTTAATGGATACGCGATGCTTTATTACCTTGTAGATATTACGAAAAATGTGAAAACTCATAGCTGTTTATTGCTTGGAAATGGTTCAATATAAGTTATCTACATAATTACATATTATGTATGTAAATAACAGTATAACCTTTCTTCTAGAATCTTAAAAAGAAACAGCCCAATTTAAAATGAACAAGCGTTATACCCGGATTTGCACGATTTTTCAATTTTTTTGGTTGATTGGACCCCGTTGGCATAAATTGCCAATAACATACATAAAAATTTGATTTTTTCAGAAAAATAAATTTTGCAATTCAACAAATAAAAATATTTTTCGAGACCGAGACCGAGACCGAGAGTCTCGTTACCTTGGTCTCGGTCTTGGTCTCAATATCGATAGGTAAGTCTCGGTCTCGGTCTCGGTCTCGTTTCCAGGTCTTGGTCTCAGTCTCGGTCTCGTTTTCGAAACCGAGACTGAGACAAGACCGAGACCGAAACCATAGTCTCGCGAACCCCTACACCCACTTGATAACCTTTCATTACAGGAACTAACACAAGCGTTAATATCCGCACACAGTCCAAACTTTGGCTAAAATTGAAATTAACAACATAAGCACTTTTGAAATCCTAATTCCGGGAAAAATTAAAACTTCCGGACCAACACGCAATCAACCAATCATAATTATCCCATTTTTTTATAGAAAAACCTACACTTTGCCTTGCTTCTGTCATACAATATTACATCAATCAAACTCAAACCTTACGTAAGTGCAACGAAGGCCACTTAATCATAACCCACAAAAAACCTTATCACAGCGCAACAACACAAACCATCAGCAGATGGATAAAAGAGTGGCATGGATACCTCGGTATAATCTGCACACAGTACAAGACATGCGGCAACATCTGCTGCACTTCGAGCTGGTGTTAACATCGAGAAAATACGGAAAAGGGCAGATTGTACAGAAATATCCCAAGTTTTTAACATATTTTATAACAAACCAATAGAACCTAAAAGAAACAGGTTTCCAAAGGCAATAACAATACCTTAGTGCCACTAAAAAACTGTAAATTAAGAACTTAAAATAAAAAAATGAAATAAATAAATAAAAAATAGATTATAAATAAATATCCATTAGACCTAAGTTTTTTTTTATATAGTTCAATTTATATCAAATTATTGTTTACTCTCAGGTATCATTAAGTTATTATAAACCTAGATATAAATATAATTACAAAATAATTATAAGTTATTACGAATTTTTTTTTCGTAGAGGTTTTCACCTAGGTCGCAAGGATCTCTTAACATCTACATAGTAAAATAATTTCAGATAAAACTGTGAAGTGCAATGGGAAGATCAAATGACTTACCTGTAAGGATATTTGATCCAAATTGCACGAACAGTTTTATCTGAATTTATTTGTCACCCTTGCCCTTCAATTGGATTCAAGATGGCGGCGAATGAAGTTACGCGAATTAGTACGTCTGACGAAAAAATCAAATTAACTTGTTGTAAATCTAAATATACAAGTGTTCTTGTTTGCATAATATGTGGAAAAGTGTACCATAAATCGTGCGCTGTTAGAGACTGGGAAAATAGAGTCAAAATCGTAGATAAAACCCGACTGGTGTGTGCGGTCCATGAGGACACCCTAACCTCAACAACTGAAGCTAATAAAAACGAAATCAGTCTCCTACATGCGTTAGTTGACGAACTAAAGAGTAAAAATGTAATACTTGAAGAAAATATTAGCCTTCTGAAGGAGAAAATCACCATCATCGAGAGGGAAAGTGAAATCCAGAGCAAAAAAGATGCAAATCCCGCCAATATCAATATCAAAGATGCAAAACAAGCCAAGCATAATGAAAACATTGAGAACGGCAAGTCCAATAAATTCCCAGATAGACATGACGGACGCCAACGCCCGCCAGATGACACTGCGGCCGCGGTCGATGATCCAAATTTACAAAAATTTCCAAATGACCTTGTTGATGAGGAGACGTCTAAAAACAATAAAGAAGAAGAATCAGATTCTGTTGCTAAAATGCAGCAAAAGCCATCTGACAAAAAGGAAGAAAACAATGGTCTGAAGGTTAACCCCAATCTAAATCCAAATGATGAAGAAAATAAAGATAACCTCCAAAATGAAGATTCAGAAGATTGGACCTTGGTCAATAATAGAAAACGACAATTCAAAACAAACTCTCAAATAAAAATCACCAGACCCGAACCAAGACAAGGTACTGGAGAAAATATTAAAGGTCTTGCTGCTGCCACCGCAAGACAAGCATGGATTTTCATTTCAGGTCTGGACCCTAAAACCAAATCAGACGATATACTGAAATATCTTGAAAATCTTAATCTTTCAAAAGGATGTACCTGTGAAAAGATGAATACAAAGAAGGACCAAGTAAAAAGCTCCTTCAAGCTAGGGGTGCCTGCTGATAAGAAGGATGCAATAATGTCAACCGATATTTGGCCGACAGGTGTACTTATTAACCATTTTCGGAACCTGCAACGCCGACACTCACAGAAAACCAACGTGGGGCACAGGGTACAATAATCTCTAGCATTCTCAAACTTCTTCATATTAATATACAGTCCCTACGAGGCAAGGTAAACTTGCTTGAGGGGGTCTTAGAGGATCAATCGGCTAACATTGTTTGTCTTAGTGAACACTGGCTCGGCTGGGAGGAAGTTGAACTAATACATATTGCAAAGTATGTCAAGGCTGCAGCGTTCTGTAGAGAAGGTACTCGAGGTGGGGGCTCCGCAATCTTTCTGGATCCTTGTTTGGAATATCTGACCCTGACTGAGGTGAGTGCGCTAGCTGTGGAGAAAACTGTTGAGATTTGCTCAGTTTTTGTAAAGAACTTTAAAACTTATATTCTAAATTTGTACAGACCCCCATCTGGTAGCTTTGATGACTTTTTGAGGTTGCTTGACGCTGCTTTGAGTGTGATTGGCTGTCATAACAAAACGATAATAACTGGAGACTTTAACGTTCATTTTGGCACTGATGGTAGGGAGTGCATTGAGTTGTGCTGTCTTTTAAATCCATATGGATTCAGACAGATGATAACTGATCCTACTCGGCATAGAAATTGTCTTGATAACATATTTATAAATTTTAACCATTTAAATTGCAATGTGTCACAAATTGAAACATCTATTTCAGATCATTTAGGGCAAATTATTGAAATACCAATTAATACATAAAAAACCTACTTAAAAAATACAAAAATAACTTTTAGACCATTAACTCAGACTGGCAGGTTACAATTCTTTGACTGTGTTCAGCAGATTGATTGGGGTTTTGTTAATGACCGACTGCTAGATACAAATGTGAAATTTTCTGTTTTCACTGAGAAGCTATCAAATGCTTTTTTTGAATGTTTTCCAGAAAAAACTTACTTAAAGCGAAATGATCAAAATCGAACCATTAATTGGTTAAACGATAATCTTAGGCACATGCGCGACCACCTTACCTTATTAAGTGACTTACATAGCAATTATCCAACTCCCCACACTAAGAATCTTAAAAATACTTACAGAAACCAATATAGAGCAGCCCTAAAAGAAGCAAAAAAGCTGCAAACGATAACCTTATACGAAATTCTTCTAACCCCATGCAGTGTATGTGGAGCATAGTTAACGAACACCGTGGTAACATAAAGAATGACAGGGAAATTAATATTAATATTTCGCCAGACGAATTCAATCAATTCTTTATAGGTATTGCACATGATTTGCAAAGTAGGGTGGACCCACCAGCATTTGACCCAGTTCTGAACATTCCCCAGTTTGCACATCCGGCCTTCAGCTTTGCTGGAGTGACGTTGAATGAGGTACGTGATGTTGTAAACTCCTTAAAAAATAAAAAAAGCAGGGATCCCTATGGTCTTGATGTTTCTTTAATAAAATCTATCAAAAACTTAATATTGAGTCCACTAACGAAATTAATTAACTTGTGCAGGGGGGATTCAATCTTTCCAGACGCTCTAAAAAAGGCAGTGGTTACGCCAATTTTAAAAAGAGGTGAACCGGGGGATGTATCAAATTACAGACCAATATCACTCTTGCCAATCTTCTCCAAGATATTTGAGAAATGTATGGCGGCTAGAATAGTACACTTTTCCGAAGCCTTAACCTTATTACTAATAGTCAGTTTGGCTTTAGGAAGGGCCTTAACACTTCTTTGGCTATTTTGGACCTTGTTTCAAATATCCGTGATACCTTTGATAATTCCACATATTCAACAGCACTGTTCTGCGACCTAACTAAGGCATTTGACTGTGTCTCCCATGATCTGCTTTTGGGTAAAGTGGCGAGATATGGATTTCATGCATCGGCCCTGTCTCTAGTAGCAAGTTATCTTGGTGGCAGAACTCAGAGGGTTAAAGTTCATGGGGTTGAGTCAGTGGAGGGTACCGTGACTGTGGGTGTACCACAAGGATCGGTCCTTGGACCGCTCCTATTTTTACTTTATATTAATGATCTACCTGCGTTTGACCCTACATCGAGCTACGTTCTATTTGCGGATGACACCACCATTGTCAATAATCACGGAAGCTTGATGGAGGCCAGAGCAAGGTCATGGGAGGCACAGGAAAGGGCCGAGGCTTGGTTTAGCTCTAATCCACTTTTTCTCAATGTAGATAAAACTCAGTCCATGGTATTCTCAACTCGCGAAATACCTAGTGATCTGGTAACGTCTGCAAAATTTCTTGGCGTTAATCTGGACTGTAGGCTACTCTGGGATTCTCATACAGAATAGCTTGCAAAAAAAATTAAGTAAAAACATCTACGTGTTACGCAACCTGAATGAGTGTGTTTCTACCGGTGTCCTCCGGCAGGCCTATTTCTCTCTCTTCCACTCGCACCTGTCCTATGCTATAACTGCTTGGGACATGCTGCGGGGGCAGAGAGGGTCTTCGGTCTCCAAAGAAGGGCAGTGCGAATCATAGATGGCCTGGGCTATAGGGATGACTGCAAGGAGGCATTCAGACGGCTTAGAATGCTAACCTTGCCATCGGTTCTCATTCTTGAAACTCTATGCCACATTAGGGCAAACATTAACCAGTATACGCGGCACGACTCTGTTCACAGCCATGACACACGTAACAAGCAGAACCTTATACTAAATAACTGGAGGTTAAAACGCTGTCAGGATGGCCCAGGGCACTTGGGTATTCACTTTTTTAATAAAACTCCAAACTCTATAAAGGAACTTCCCATGGCTTCCTTCAGAGCTAAAGTTAAACTTTTTCTCCTCAGCAGTGCATTTTACTCGGTCGGTGACTTTATTTCTGGGAAGTGGCCCGATGACTGACTTTCGGATCTGTACATGTTTGTCTTATGTAAAATTGTGTCATATACTTTAAAGGTATCTGTAAATCTTAGGAATTTTAATAATGTTGTCTTACATATACATATTTTAATGTTTTAATTGTGCTTACTTGTTTCTAAATGTCTTTTATTTTAAATCTTTTATTTTAAATATCTTAAATATTTTTAGGACTATTGGATTTTTGACTTGTGTAAATATTTTTGTATGTCGCACCAATAAATAATTTGAATTTTGAATTTGAATTATTATTATTCACCCACCCTAGCGATCTAGGTTATTATGCTTTAAACTAAGTGACGATGGATCTGGAGCTCCAGCGGAATCGGGACTCGAAAGTGCGCTACATAGGACCGGATTTTTTATTTTCTTTAAACTTTGTACGAAATGATGTAGAAGAACACTAATAGGTACATAGTAAAATAATTTCAGATGAAACTGTTTGTGCAATTTTGATCAAATATCCGTACAGGTAAGTCATTTGAACTTTCAAATTTATACTATTTTTTCAATCCCATATCTCTTTTTAATAATATTTTTTCTAGTTTGACAGTTGCGCGGCCGTCTTGTGCGTTTTAATATCGCTACTACTAGATTTCTTCCAAGGCGGCGCCGGCGCGGCGTCACAATTTTGGCTAAGGTAAGTAAGGAAATAAACAATTTTGATAATATCCATGCAACTAACAACAAAAGTAGTGTCGAAAAGAAGTTCTTTTTGTATTTTGCGTTCAAAATAATTTAATGTGGACAATCAAATGAGTGCAAAACAAGTTCTTCTGGACAATTTTGTTGTTGGTTACATGGATATTAACAAAATTGTTTATGCCGAGGCTCACCTTAGCAAAAATTGTGACGCCGCTGTCTTAAGGGAAAACGTAACGACGTCAAAAATCACAAGATGACTGCGCACTTGTCCGAATAAAAAAGAAGTTTTCAAATTAGAAGAACTAACCCCTAATAATAAAGGCTTCCCTATGAGAAATTTGCTAATAATGTTTTGGCCTGCAAACATAATTTTGACATAAAATTTAAAATATATTAAGAACATTGAATTATATGTTTAAAATAGCCCTTTTATTTGAATTTTGGCCTTATCCGTTATATTTTTTGAGATAAGGTCGTGACCCAAGATAAATGTGCCACCCTGTAGGTACACTCAGGGCCGTTCTTAGGACCTCTGCCGCCTTTGTGCAATCATAAAAATGCCGCCCCTATATTTTAAAAAAGTATTTTTTTTAACAAAAATATTTTAATGTGAAATTCCTTTAGCGAGGGTAAAGTCAGAAAAAATGCTTATCAAAGTGAAACGCTTTGATTAAGCATGTTCTAGTATAGCTAGACGGTTGAAATTTTCAGGTCATGTAACCGGGGTAAAGTGAGGATCCTGAATGAAAACTGGACTACGTAATCCCCCCCCCCCCCCCCGCCGTTCGGCCAGACGTGGAGGAGAAGAAAAAAATAATAATAATTTTGATTGGCCGCCAAGAGCGACGGGGTCGAAATTTTTATGGTAAATGCGCCTCATACCTACCTACCTTTGACCATCTGGGGGGACCGGGGCTCTAATTTAAGGGGGGGGGGGACGTTTTTTGCCGATATTTCTGCAACCTCCTTAGATACCCGAAAATCATCGAAAAAACGGGAAAAAATTGAAGAAAATATAAAAAATTATTCGGAAAGTTAATAAAAGTATTATAAAACAAAATAAGAAAATAATAATATAAAAAAAAAGTTAGAGAAACGCGGTTTTCGGTGAAAAAAAGTCGAAGAAGTCCAGCTACAAGGTCGGGGATGGCGAAAATGGGAAGAAAAATGGATTATAAAAAAATTGAAAAATGGGAAAAAATTGATGAAAACGTAAAAAAATGTTCGGATAGTTAATAAAAGTATTATAAAACAATATAAGAAAAAAAACAACAGACTGTTCGCAAAGCTAATAAAAGTATTATAAAACCAAATAAAAAAAAATAATAATAATGAAAGATTACTGAAGATTAATTATCTAGTGAATTTCGAAATCTAGAATGTTGCTAATAGATGTTAAGATGATAAGATGCATTTCCAATGAAAACACTGGAAAACCAGTTAGCAGTAAAACTACCAACATAAGCAAAATAAGTATTCTTTATTCAATGAATTCCCTTTTATGGGAACTACACATGTTTAATTACCTTAATACTTAGTATTTAAAATAGTATCCTTTACAAGTTATATGAAATCAAATTGTATTTACGTTACGAAAAAGCTTTTCTTGGTGAAGCTTGAAAGAAGTATAATGATGAAAGAAAGCAATCGTTATTGAAAATCAAGTAAAAATTTAATTAGTAAAGCAGTAGGCAATATGGTGGCTTGACTTGATGTATCAAACGTTTACTTGTTACTTATTATGATAAGAAATTTAACCATGAAGAAGAGTTTCGTGATTCTTATTAGCATTTTGTAAAAAGAAAGCTAAACACTTCTGTGGTCACAGTTTATTCCGCTTTTGCTATCTTAGAAGTTATGAATGGACTGAAAAGGTAAAAAATTTGCTTCACAAAATCCAAACTATCGCGCGGGCCGGGCCGTGGGACGCCCTATATCCTTGCGAATTTTTCTTTCTTTGACGAGAGTAGAGACAGCGTTTTTTGTGAGTTGTGAGTTCGACAACCAAAAATATACAATAAATCCTTTTTTATTATATTGAAGCATAAAAACTAATTGTCTGCAATTTGAATATTACGAATACTATAGAGGGTTTTAAGTTTTAAACTTCGCTCCTGTGGAATGTCTTAAGTATGAAATTTAGTTTTGCATATTTTTTATATTCAAAAAGTGGAACCAGTAAAATACATTTAGTGTTTTACTGGTTCCACTGGCGACCTGCGGCCGCCCCTAAGGCTTGCCGCCTTTGTGCCTGCACAACCTGCACACCCCTAAGAACGGCCCTGGGTACACTTTAGTCTATCTTGGTTGGTATAAATACAATATAGGAAGGTACGATTATTATTGGGGGAGTTTCTGTGAACAGCTTAGCATCCTATAAACGAATTGTAAAATGCAAATTTCAAATATGGTGCCTATTTATTAGTCTGTCATATTTAATATTTTTATTTTATACCCTCATTCATTCCCAAGATTTGGCGTCGTTGAAATTAACCATTTCAAGATCAAGGTAGTTGTTTCCTTCCGCTGGTACTTTCACAAAGTACGCCAGTAAATTGCTGATTTCGTTGTCACCAGAACTTAGGACTTGTGTAGCCTTTTGCAGACTTAACTTCAACTTGTTAGATTACACCTCATTTTAATATTTCGTGCCTAATTTACTCATCTGCTTAACAAGCCTTTTGGGTTCGACATTGATAGTTACGAACCAATCTAAAAAGAAAAAAACGTATTTAGGGGTAGGGCTTACCTGCTTAAAAAGGAAATAGGGCAAAAGTGAACAAATATTTATCTTAAAATCACGGAGCAAGTCAATTTATGCTTAAAAAGCTTGCAGATGTATAAGTTATATTCGAATTAAAATACTGCTTATAGGCAAAAAAGAATGTTACCTTATATTTTTTGAAATATTCACATAATATTCACTAAACCTCGTTGAGGCATTTAGCGCGGGTTGTTGTTTACGGCCTTTGTCATTACCGGTGTTAGAATTGATAAAAAATATATATATTTAATTGTTTATTTTTGCTCTCTCTTGTCCCCTATTTCCCTATAGTACTTCCAAAATGCAAAAGTGAAAAGCCATATCCACAGAGCCAATTTTGATGTCATTATCTATAGCAACAAAAATTGTAGATTACATTTGCTTCTTACGGAGATGCCCCTACTAAGACTTTTTGTAGGCGTGGTTTATTTAACGGAAACACAACACAATAATAGGATTAGTTTAAAT
>JAEQML010078140.1:0-12572 GCA_016904865.1 Pissodes strobi | reverse complement strand
ATAATTTTAAAACAAAGGCAGTAACTTTCTGCTAGATTAGAACTGATTTTGAGCATGCCTTGGGTTAGTTTTAATTGGTTGCGCCCCCAAAACGAGCAGATACCCATGCGTTTTCGTCCAGCACTACAGAAAAATGGTCTGAACTTTTATTTTTTTTTAAATAGAGCTCTGTAAGACTGAGCATTTCATTACGGATATCATGTGAGAGCCATCTTTAACCAGATTTGTTAAGCCAAGATTTCATTAAAGAATTATTTTCATCTCTAAGTTGCAACAATCTCATAAAATTGCTCCATTCATCGGTGTGTCGGTCTTATTGGGATATTTTGATTTGCAAGATATGCAAGCTCCTGCTTTCCGTGCTACGAGCAGATACCCATGCGTTTTCGTCCAGCACTATAGAAAAATGGACTGAACTTGTATTTTTTTTTAAATAGAGGCTCTGCCCCACATGAAATTATCCATGTGGAGCCCGGGCCCCAGAGCCCCCATTAATTCGGCGCCCATGAGCAGTACATTTCTTAAGCGATATTGCGGGAACGCTATCCAGTCCTGTGGCCTCGTTAGTGTCTAGGCGTTTGAGTATTCGTTTTAGTTCGCGTTGGCGAAATATCTTTGAGGAATTCACTCTAAGAATAGTTGGGGGAGTCTTTCCTTGAGAATCTAAGGTAGAATTTGATGCAAATATTTCGGCAAGAATGTTCACTTTTTCTTTGGCCGTTTCCGCTATTGAACCATCATCTTTGATCAGTGGTGGGATTGTCGTCTTTGAGAAATCCTGATTGACAGCAACTGTGGCAACTGACCAAAAGGACCTTGATCCGTTAGGGCAGTTAGCAACTTGTTCTTGATCTGCTCGTTATATACCTCCTTGCTCTCGTCAATGGTCTGCTTATACTGGTTTCTAGTCGTGATGAATATATTTCGATTTTCAGCTGTCTGATTTCGACGCCATTTGCGGTAGACGGCATTTTTAACATTGAGCGCTCTTGAGCTGTTTTTCCTAAACTATGGTTTACTGTTTGAGATAGGTTTCATATGAGAGGGATTGAAAGCTTCCATGCCAGCTGTGATAACGAGTTGTCTCATCAGTAGATTCAGAGGTGTTTTGATTCCTAAAGCAGACATCTTTCCAAGAAAAAGGAGGATAAAACTCGCGATAGTTACGTCACTTTGCAGATTTGTAGTGCCAAATCTTTCGGTCGGGGTACCTGTGGCTCCAGTGTTTTGATAGCAAGTTTACAAGTTGCGGAGATAAGAAGGCGGGTTCATGCAAAAGCAGACATCTCCATTTAGTACAAACTTGAGAAACACAGCAAAAACTCTTGTGTGAAAATTCGTATAGGGATATGTCTTGTTCTGAAATAAAACTGCACACTGAAAGAGTACGTGTAATAGGATTTGTCTTGTTTTGTTTAGTTTTAGATATGTTACGTTTGGATATGTCTTGTTTTGGTTGAACTCCATAGATTTAAATGACAAATAATGTAGGATATGTCTTGCTTTGTTCGAATCTGACTAAGGCCAGCCCTAGAGACCATCCCAGAGAGAACAAATCGGCAAAAAAATCAATTTGGTAAAAAATGGAGATGTCTGCTTTTGTATGAACCCTCCTCAATTGTGGTCTGATGAGCCCAACGGAGGTTGCGCGCTTAGAGTGTAGAGGTCAGGATTAGTTGTTAAGAATAGATCAATGAGGCGCATTTTAAGATCCTTTACACAAATAGAACACTATGTAAAAATCGACTTCTCCTATTGGTCGATCCGCATGGCCCTCCGCTCGCTTCGCTCTCTACGGGGGCTCAAGAAAAGGAAACTAACCAGGTGTTAACCCAAACTAACCCAAGACATACCCAAAATCAAGAAAAAACTGTTTAGAAACATAATCTTAAAAAAATAAATAAAAAAAAGCAACGGGGTTTGAACCCGAGCCGTTTAGGTGAGACCCAGCCGTCTAATCCTCTCCACCACGAGAGCTCTTGCCACAAATTGATTGCATCACGAAGACATATTGTAATACGAGATGGATCGACATATAGGAGAGGTCGATTTTTACATAGTGCTCTATTGTAAAGGATCTTAACGCCATGAGGCTAACAAAATCTCTTTGACGCGCAGGGATCTTGGTAGATTCGTCAATCAGCTGAGTAAATCCGTGACTATTGTAAAAGTCTCAGCATCTCGTCCTTCATCGTCGTTTTTGTTGGAGTGTTTCAACCAGTTGATGTTATGTACGTTGAAGTCTCTTAGATACTATGACAATTTCTGCTGTTGGATAGTTGATCTACGGAAAATCAATTTGATTGCCGAGATTTGAGAAAAACCGTTTATATCGGTATTCGTTAAGTGGCCTATAAAGCACCAAATGAATTTGGTTGCTCGATCAATTTGAACCACATGCCATCGAAGTTCCTGTTCCTTCTCGTTGTCAACATAAATCGTCTCGTGTAAAAGTAGGTAATCTAAAGTTATGTCGAAATCGGAAGTAAAGGTCATAGCTGGATATTCAAGTGAACATGAGGCTTACTTGATGTTAGGTTCTGGTGGACCGAGTTAATACTTTTATTGAAGCATTATGCTTATGTTGCAGAAGTCCAATCGCAGTCTATTTTCTGTCTTGGAGACGTGCCAGCCGCCACCCGGAGATCGGAATGGGAGAAAGAGGTAAATTCTTCTTTTCCACTCTAATAACCGGATCACAAAGGCATGGTGACAAAACATGAATCAGAGGTCATTTCACGCCACCTAAACCAATATGGTGGCCTTTTACCGGGTGATGCGGGTGGACCACATCTACCACATCTTCTTCATATGTATGTTAGTTGAGTATGTGACTTATGTTTCCTTTATTATTCTATAAGTTTTATTTATTTTTATTTACTACTAGTTCTATGTACATTTAATAAAAGAATATTATAATGAAGATAACTTTAGTTCATGTTGGAAAACTTGTTTCCATCACGATAACAGCCCTCGCGTCACGTCTGTAACAGACCGAAGCGCCACCAGTAGCGCAAATTTGGTGCCGGTCGGTAGGGTTGCCAGGCGTCGCGGCGGGCTTTAGCCGGACATGTTTGGCTTTTTGCGGTTTTGTCCGGCTAAGAAGTAACATGTCCGGCCTGTCCGGCATTTTGTCTAAGACTCTAAAACACATTTAAAATAAAAATGTGTTAAAATTCGCGTATAACACAGAAGGCACCGGAAACTAGAAAATACTCAACCAGACAATTCAAGGAAATTATGAAAAATATGTACAAAGTTACCAAAGATTATGTAGAATCCTGGACGCGTCATCTAAGGACATAATTAAAAAATTTTCATTGGATGACTTTAAACAACCTCCGTATATGGGAAATTGTTGCAACCACGATTGAAGATCTATCAACTAGGAATATAAACTTGGATGATAGTGAATGTTATGACCAATTCCAAAATTTTAAAATATTTTTTGGAGTAAAAAAAAGATGATTCTGTGTTTAACAGTTTATTGGTTCATCAAAAATGGGCCGCTTACTTTAATTCTCTGGCAAATGCAGAATTTTACTGGGAGTTATTATTGGCAGATCATTATTTTGCAATTCCAGGCCACAATGCCAATATCGAAAAAGTCTCGTTAATAAATACCCAACCCAACTAGCATTTATGGTGGTAGATACGTAACTGCTACTATTAAAGCCACTACAAAGTGGGCGGTGACCATCGGCGGCTACGTCGTATATTCGTAGCTGCTAAGTAACTGCGACCAAAATGAGGAAAGATTTTGAATAGCCGGGTAGTGTCTACTATAAAGTAGCCTACTGGTGATTGCGACTTATGTTACGAAGCTGCCTAGTCGCGGGTTCGTAGCAGCCAAGTGTTTTCCACCGACATGTGGAACTTTCGTTAAACTGTTGAACTTTATTCGCAGCAACCTCTCTTCATGCAATTTCACACTTCATAAAAATAAATGTCATGGTGGAAAATAATTATGGAAGCCATTATTATTTTTTTGTTATTTACCATGCGATTTTAACGTCTTTTGTAGGTATATTCCAAAACGCAATCGACTTTACTGAATAAAATAGTGGGTTTATATGACAAAATTTTCGAACGCCTCTCAAAACATTTCAAATTATTATATTATTTGCAATAGAAACTCATGTATAGTAATAATAAAACATTTTTTTGATTGAAACTGGCGTGAAACTTTAAAATATTAGTCCACCGTCAAAAATAACAAAATAACTAAGAAAAAAAGCTTTAGTCTTGGTATATTTAGCTTGAAAACGCAAAATGTTTGAGCCATTTGGCTGTTCATTTGAAAAGTCATAAAAAAATATGGCCGTTTAATCCGAAAAATACTTTATAGTTCCATATGCTTCCACAAAGTACCGGGAACAATAATATATTAGGCCAACCCTGCCCTTTTGGAACTTTAAAATCTTCGGATTGATAAAGTGACAATTGTAACTACCCAGAGGCAACTTTATAGAAACAATAACTTTATAGTGACCTAGGAATGTAGCAGTAACCATTTTGCTACTTTCAATGCTACTATAAATTAGAAGTAACTAGGTGTCGTGGCCGCGACTACTCCGTAATTTAAATTGTTACTATAAAGTAACAGAAACTTAATTGAGACATTATGGTAGCACTTGTTAGTGACCGCTACTTCAAAAAGTTACTACAAAGTTTTTGGTCTTTTATGGTGTCATATTCGAAGATTCGGGTAGTTTCAGCCACTTCTTTAAATTATATGTTTGCGACTTGCAATCGGGGTGTTTATTTTCCACTTTTAAGGTAGGTAGGCACTAACCGGTCACTCTCGAAATATACTTCAAAGTGACTATTCCTTATAGAGTAACATTTTAAGTGGCAGGGTGGGTCTAGGAACTATACTTTAGGGGCAGTGACATTTTAAAAAGGACTGGGAACTATATTATTTGCTAGTTGGGAATGGTCGAAAAACAAAATAAACTACATATAAAATACTATAGCCAAAATGATGTTCCTGCAGTGCATTTTAAGAATAAGTTGCCAAGAATTCTACCAACATGATCTGCAAAGAAAAAACTTACTTGATAAAATAGGCCCAAATAATAAATACACATAATTCCGGTTGTTTGTATTAAAAAGCCATTTGTTTTATAAATAAAAACGATTTTATAAGATTAGAATGAATTAGGTACTAGTTTTTATATGATAGATTTACCAAAGTTTCAAGTTTCAATTGATATAAATGTGTATCAATTAGTTTCATACGTGTTTTTTTTTTCGTTTTTAGTCGCTTTTCTATAAATATATTTTATTGTTTTGCGATTACTTTTTCTGTTTCTATATAGCAAATGTTTATTTTTATTTTAATCAAATTTTATAAAAATATTACAAGACTGATTTTTGTTTTAGTTATTTTTTTATGGCGAACGAATGCTGTTCGGCTTTCTGTACTAAATGTCCGGTTAAATTTAGAAGTAGTCCGGCTTTTTGTATTTTAGGCCTGGCAACCCTCGGCGCGACCAATCACGGTATTGTATTTTACTACTTTATTTTCTTGCATAATATTCTGCGATAACTATACTAATGTTATTTATAACTTGTACTTCTATTTTAATCATTTGCCATCTAATAATAATAGTAATATAATAATTTTATTTTAGTGAGGGCGCTACTGTCATCGTAACTGCCGCGTTAGCAGATTTAATTACTTTTTTTTCCTTTACGATGTTATTGGTATTCTGAGTTTTTTCGGGAATGCGTTAAGGGCATTTTAGAGAAAATAACGGATACCATTACTCAGTTTATAAATACACACGGTTGTAATGTTGCGACGAATTGGGGCGGTAATTTCTTAAATATGGTACTAAAATTTAAAGTTATTATTATTATTAAAATTAAATTAATGCTATTGCTATATTTTTTTTCACTTCCCGTCTTGGATTTTAACAAAATAAAAAGTTCTACATATTTAACTTTATTCATTTCATTTTTTTACTATTTTTGTGGTTTCATTAGTGTGCACTTATACCACAGTTTTAAGAAATTAATGTTCGATGCTTGTACAGTTTAACTCAGAAAGAAGCGAAATATGTACCCCTCCAAACATAAAGCCTAGATTCGCCACTGCATCTCAACACAGAACTGTGAAATAGAATAATACACCTGATATGAGCCGCTATATTGCCAATGCAATAGGATTAAAAATGGGCTAGAATAAGATCAACACAAAAAGTTTAATTGGTCATTTTCATTTTATTTTCAAATTCAAAAATAGTTTTCTCAAACAAAAAAAAACAAATGATACCTTAGCTAGCCCTTTTTGTATATGATAATCTCATTTTTATTATGAAAACTATTATTGTTTAACTATGCGTTAGGAAAAATAAAGTTAATGTAATCCGGCAACTTTGCCTGACACAATCATTCGCCATTGCATGCTCAGCGATATATACTGATCGACTAGGCGTGACGTCACTGCGTTATATGTTCGAGAGCTTTGGCCTTTGTCTTTGAAGAGACGAGATAGATTAAAAAATGTTTAATTCAAATTAATCTAACTATTTAAGACGTCGTCGGCCGAGTATCCATGGGTGAGAGTGGATGCAGAACGCCCATACTTCCTCTACTAGCAGTAATTATTAAAAAAATGGTCGTCCAAAATTTCGTATTTACAAAACAGAATATGAGGTTAAAATGCAATAAATCTATTTTTGAACTAGAACCCTAATTTGAATTTACAAAAATCAATGAGCAAAATATTACTGGTGTAAAAAACGAAGTATACTTAAAGCAGAAGGAAATATAATTCAGATTCAATGAAATATCCGACAAATTTTCTCTGCAAAAGCGGTACATAATCAAGGATTAAGGACTAGGTTATGTCGCTTGTTAATAATTTATTTGTGTATTCAAACGTATAATATTAGCAGCGTGTAATAATACATATTAGTAATAAAAAGCAAACAATACTTATGGTTCAGGAACACATAAATCAAACGTAAAAACACCACGTCAACCATTATTATTATGTCTACACTTGCGTCGAATTTTTGGCACATTTATTTAAATCTGGATATCAGCACAATATTTCGATACACACGGGAGTGGGGAAAGTTTTTATATTATTGGATACATTCAGAGATAAAACAAAAGGCAAATTGAACAGCAAAATATTCGGTTGTATTACCTGAAGGAGCCCGTATCTTGCCGTGTAGCGTGTTCGGTGCGGGTACAAAATAGAGAAGTAATTTTCTAAAAATATTTGTTGGACGAATTTAAACAGCATGCGAGAGACTACTGAATATGTATTGATAGATCTGCACGGTCAGCGAAGTTTATTAAAAATATTGAAGGATATTTTTGTAAATGAATTTGCGTCTTGCCAACACGTTTTGGAAGCGTTTTTTCGAGAAACGAAACACCATCTAAAAACGCTTTTAATTAATCGTCAATATATTTGGCTAATATCAAAATAACTGGAAGTTTATTCGGCCGAATTAAATACGATTTTATTTATATAAGCCAGCTATATCTAATTCAGGAGTGAATCTATATACTGACTCACCAACTGGGGCGACACAACTCTGAAAGTGATGCTGAAAAAAAAATACATGTCACCTATATCCTATATATATGACACATAGGCATAATATATACTTTTTCGTATTGAGTTATAAGGGTGCCTGTTTTAAAAACGAAAACATCCCTGTATATTACACAAAAAAATCTGATGTGCAATAATAGTGATGTATGCATGAAGCATCGAGTGCGTAACGTAGCTAAAAGCATGGATTGCATAATAGTATATTACAATACAAGTAAGGTAGGTACGTCTTTACCGCATGTATGTAATTACTTACAGCACTAGTGCGGTAAAGTGTTATTTACCGCACGCTTTTAGATAAATATGTTTTTTTCAATGACCGTTGTCCCCCCCCCCCTCAAATCCATTTCGTATTTTCACTTTTTAAAATATTTTTTATTTGATGTACCTACCGAGTGACTTCGTATAAAATAGTACCCCTCGTAACTTCTTTATTTTTTATCATACGGGAAAAATACAAAGACGGACATATATACAGGGGACATTTTTTCCTTTCCAAATCTGTATTCTAATTTCCGATAATTTTGCATAGGTATATAGGGGGGGGGGCACAAAAATATATATATTTTTAATGAAATGTGCTGTATATTTCTGGCTAAAATGAAAGATCTTTTTTTTTCTGATTTCAAATATACCATACAAGTTGACATTATTTGGTTCTGCCGATTTTACGTTATTTAATTTTATAGTTGCATTGAATTTACATTATCTTGTTAAACGCTGAAACTTACCGACCCGCCGACCCCCAGTCTATGTATTACCAAAGTTTACAGAATTAATTCTGTAAACTTTGGTATTACCTTCTGAAAATCGGCAGTCAGACACGTGATCATACAATTTTTTACAAACCTATTTCGACCCATCCATTACGTTGTGTATTTAGTATCTCCCAAGTTCTTTTAGAGTTTGGAGCCGCAAAAGTTGTTTGTGTTTTTCTTTGTTGGGAACTAGTGTATTGTTCCCCCTTTTTTATCTTATCTTAGCAATTAATACACCAAGAACATTTAATACATTTATTAAATAAACGGAACCAGTCAGCACATGTTAACATAAAACAAATCTTAATAAGTGAAGAAAGAACATCTTAATTTTCTTAAAGCTCAGTATGAACATAGGTAAGTTAAGTCATTTTGTTAAACTCTAAATATACTTAATTATGCCACCTTTCATAACTTGTAGTAACCTCCAGGGCCGTAGTACTTCACATGTACCATCTTTAATTCACGAATCAGTTCACCTATTAATATATTAGTCCAGAGTAATTGGATGTAATACCTGTCACTTATCACATACAACACATCAGTTATAATTTAGGAATAACTTAACGTCTCAATGCTAACATATTATTGGCGAATATTTAATTACCGAAGGTTTCTTTTTTTTTGTGGGCGTGGTATCACAGCGAATTTGAAGGCAGCTGTGGTGGTACGTTGTACCTGATAATTATTGCATTGTTCTCTCATCATAATACTGTATTAGGCCAGAACTTAACGTAACAACCGTTACGATAATAACGAAGATTTTAAAATGGGAAACAAGTAAAGCAATATAATTCAACACCAAGCAAGCCGAAAGACAACGGTCCAGGAGCGGACACACAGTTCCTAACAACTCCTGTCAGACATCCATGGATTTTGTCAATTAATCCTTGACTTAACTCGTTACCCTCTGTACAACCTATCGCTTCAATGCCAATACATTATTATTCGCGGTACGTACCTCTGCATATTCCCATTCATTCACACATCACACAACAACGTACAATTCAAATTCACCCAACTCGGAATATTCAGTTGTACGAGGCCCGTTAACCTGCCCCCCCCCCCTCAATTTATTTTTTTCGTCAAAACTCTAGCGCAGGAGCTTGAGATCTAGCACAACCTAGCACAATTTGTTTTAGAGCTAGCACACTCATAGTACTAAGGATATCCTCTAATTTATGTGGGGGGCTAGGTTAACGCTAGCCCCCCCCCCCCGCACCTTTTTTAATTGCAATACTGGCTAGCACATCTTCTTTGGACCTAGCACAGTCTAGCACAACTAAAAAAAATGCTAGCACAACTACATTTTGGAAATAATAGACCACAAATGCTTGGGGGGCTAAGTTAACGTTTGGGTTCTTTTGAGGGTTGGTAAAGATAATTGTTATGCACAGCAAGCTTAGACCTAGCATAGGCTAGCACAACCATTTTGAGGGCTAGCACACCCCTACAATTGAATATATAGGGGATGGGGTGAATTTTTGCTGGCCGCCCCTCAGCTAATATTTTTCCGTCAAATTGCTAGCACAGCAAGCTTAGACCTAGCGCAGGCTAGAACAACCATTTTAAGAGCTAGCACACCGCTACAGTTGAATATATAGGGGATGGAATGCATTTTTGCTGGCCGCCTCTCAGCTAATATGTTTCAGTCAAAACAGCAAGCTTAGACCTAGCACAACCATTTTGGTTAAAGGGAACGTGAGCTGCGATTTGACCTAATTGGTACTCGAGGGTTTCCGGGATCCGTGGAACCAACCGTCCAGGTTCCAGAAAAAAAAGGTTTTTTTCGGCCGAAATCGATGACGTTGGTGTAGTAGTTCAGGTTATCAATGCGGTGGGAGGGGGGACAAGTTAACG
Organism: Pissodes strobi; assembly: GCA_016904865.1. Classification (NCBI taxonomy): domain Eukaryota; kingdom Metazoa; phylum Arthropoda; class Insecta; order Coleoptera; family Curculionidae; genus Pissodes; species Pissodes strobi. Next base: position 2,375 of record JAEQML010078140.1, on the reverse strand, counting down.
GATCTAATCATTTTTGGGTCTCGTTCCAAGAATATCATTTTTCGACCTCGTCCGTCTCCTACCGCGGAACCTATTTGCGGTAGGTTCCCGCTGAGGTCAGATTCGAACTTGCAGTCGTGGAAAACCCCACCAATTCGAATTTCAGCCGATTATCTCCAAGGTCTCTTTTGAGTACCTAAATAGGTGCCGGTAGGTTCCCAAAATTTTTTCCGTTTAAATCGCTCTGGTCCTAACTGCTACACCGACGTCATCGATTTCGGCCGAAAAAAATTTTTTTATCTGGAACCTGCCCGGTAGGTTCCACGGGTCCCTAAAGTTCAGATTCGGTGGTTTTGACTCCGAAAACCCTCGAGTACCAATTACGCCAAATCGCAGCTCACGTTCCCTTTAACCAAAATGGTTGTGCTAGGTCAGCTTGCTGTTTTGACTGAAAAATATTAGCTGAGGGGCGGCCAGCAAAAATGCATTCCATCCCCTATATATTCAACTGTAGGGGTGTGCTAGCTCTTAAAATGGTTGTGCTAGATCTAAGCTTCCTGTGCTAGCAATTTGACGGAAAAATATTAGCTGAGAGGCGGCCAGCAAAAATTCACCCCATCCCCTATATATTCAACTGTAGGGGTGTGCTAGCTCTCAAAATGGTTGTGCTAGCTCTCAAAATGGTTGTGCTAGCCTGTGCTAGATCTAAGCTTGCTATGCATAACAATTAACTATACCAACCCTCAAAAGAACCCAAACGTTAACTTAGCCCCCCCCCCCGCATCTGTGGTCTGTTATGTTAAAAAATGTAGTTGTGCTAGCATTTTTTTTAGTTGTGCTAGCTCCAAAAAAAGCTGTGCTTGCCAGTATTGCAATTAAAAAAGGTGCGGGGGGGCTAGCGTTAACCTAGCCCCCCCCCCCCCCCCACACACACACAGATAAATTAGAGGATATCCTTATCACTATGAGTGTGCTAGCTCTAAAACAAATTGTGCTAGGTTGTGCTAGATCTCAAGGTCCTGTGCTAGCGTTTTGAAGAAAAAAATCAATGCGGGGGGGCCAGGTTAACGGACCTAGTTGTACGCAATTAAATAATTAAAATTTCGGGAGTACGGATCTTGCCTGCGGCAATCCGTACCGTTTAATATTTCGTTCTTAACCAGATGACTTCCCCCTGAAGGTATCCTTCCCATTGTCTGTAATTCACCAAATGTCCTTAACAAGAATGAAACAACCTATTTAACAGCTGTGAAATTCGCAAAACATTTGAACTTTCGATCGATTATTGTCTGTCTAGACCTTTTAATTGTTTTAAATTTAATTACTAAAATTTAAGGGTTTATTTGGGACCAGAGTTCGTGTGACCAGGATAGCATTAAACGTGACCAAAATTTATAGAACCCTTGATATAATTCCCCTTCCCATTTCCGTGTAATTTCGCTTACCTGGAAGAATTTGGTTAACTGATTTTTCTCCCCCAGCCCTCTTAGCCGTTCCCCGAGTATTCATATTTGCTGTTTGTTGGTTTGTTGAGTTTCGCAGGCGAACCCTTTAAAAGAATAATTTTTAAAATCGAATCCAAATATCTTAGAACAGGATAATGCCATATCAATAAAATTCAGACCCCCGTGACCTTTCCAGAATTCTCAATTTGTCAATGGTAATATCAGTCAATCCCCACATCGTGCACCGTTATATAAGGTGCGGCGTTAGGATCTCCATGGAACTTTAGATTGTCAACGTTAATAACATGTCAACGATAATATAGCGACATAGCGCATACCGCTATATTAGGTTCGACGTCTTAACTCACCAAAATACCATGAAAAAATGCAGCAACAATGTAGCTCGTATTTAATTTCCGCTAAGGTCTCGCAAAACAAGCCCGTACACCATCAGAGGTTCGGGCGCTATAATCTTGCAATACTCTATCGGAAAGTTCAATATCAGCATTAAATATGTTAAATTGATTTTTAATTTGAATTAAATTTAAATTCCCCTATTGTTGTTATTAATTATTTCCTCCCACAGACTTGCAATCTAGCACCGGACACCGTCAGGTTCGGACGCTGTAAATTAACACGCCGTTTTTTGAGAAAATATCAATAATCAACATTCCCCTTTAACTAATTTAAATTTAGAATTTTCCAGTCCAAGAAATTAATTAGTGGTCGAGCAGAGTCTCGTTTGTACCTTTAAAAGGATAATTTTTAGAATAAAATTCAATGCTGTCGGCTGGCTTTTTATATGGAGCCTTCCCCTGTATCCAGCCAACGTGACGCATCTCCCCTTGCCTTTTACTTGACTTACGGTATCTTCACCCTTATTGCGTGGCAAAATAGGAACCTAATTCCCTTATCAAACCTCAAGAATTTTAAGTGGTTCTAGAGAGCGCA
>JAEQML010078139.1:0-12572 GCA_016904865.1 Pissodes strobi | reverse complement strand
ACTTAGGTCTGCTTATATATAATCTCAAATCTATCACGAATATTCGGGAAGTATTCCGAGGCCACTCGATATGATCTTGACGAAGCCATCGAGATAATTCCAGCTATCCCGAAACTTCGCGGCGGGCCGGGCGATGATTCATACATACAGAGAAGCGAGGAGCACGGCGGGGCGGCTAGTTCTATAGGGTAGCACAAAAACGTTCGGATGGTTGTTAGTCGTGACAATATTTCTCCAAAATCACCACAGAGAAATTAGCATACTAGAGCCATCTATCATCGCTATCAGCCATTTCGCAAATTAAAAAACTTCAGGGCAGTTGAAAGGCACGGCCTAGGTATCTTATATCACTGACAACATTTCCACTAGTCAGTCCTCGAAGAGACCGACACCAGCTCCTTCAAACGAGGTCTTTGTAGTGCGTGGGATAATGAGCGTTTTGTATAGACAGTTGAATGTCTGCCACATAAAAGACATTCATGCACTATAGATTAAGGCATTCTAAAAGTGTAACGTAATAAATAAATGAGTGATTCGAACGTTTGGTCTCTTCATCTTTGTTATGAACGATACTGCCGAAGCATCTTGCGATACCTGGGACATCCTCTAGTAAAACTGATAGTACAAAATACTCGTTACTATTCATCATAAAGATACATTATGTACAACACTAGAATGAAAAACAATTTATTGTTAGACAAAACAAAACGCACGTTTGTACACAAAATGTACACTGTAATTATGAAATTTACACTTTTTTCTTGGACAATCGATTTTATTTTGTGAGGGAACACTTCAAGGTTGTAATTAGGTTTTAAGGCGACTGTGATAGACAATGTTTGTAATGTGTATTTTAAATTTACAATATATACGTGAGTAGGGTGTAAGGGCTGGTTCTGGCTCAAATTATGGTTCTCCGACGACACCGCTAGTCCCCCCCCATTAACTTCATGTCTTTATCTTCCCACCTAATTTCACATCAATATCCCCCACCCAACCAATTTAACTCCGCCCACTTCCCACTCTTGTCCCCACCATTGACCTACTTTCGAACGACTAAAAACAGTCATACAATCTCAACGATTAATATTAAGTTGTCTCTGGTCAGAATAACTACCAAAGATGTGTCAATGCAGTGATTGTAATAAGAGTTTTACTGAAAAGAGAAATATGTATAGACATAAACGAGAATCATGCTCTTTTCAACATGACAAAATTAAAAGATTTGCAAAATTGAGGGCTGAAGGAGAAGAAGAATCTACTTACATCCAGATTCCAAGCGGTGAATCAGAGCTAGAATCAAGTTGTTGTTTAAAAATGAACTGCCTTCATGTCCTTCATCAATATCTTATGCTTGGGGAAAAGTTGTTATCTGAATTTACGATGGAATAACTAAAAATAATTCCATTGGAATATTTAATAAAACATGCAACTTCCTTTGAACTCTTAGATGCCTGAAAGAACATTCCTCCATTATATAAAACAAATTTCCAGTTGAAAATAAAACTACCTTGTTTCATTCATTATAATCGACATGATTGCAGATCGCACTTTAATGCGCCACTCGATAGTCAAAAAAAATTATATTTTTGCAATAAAGTAATTGCTGTCTAAAATGAATGAATTGTAATACAGATTTTTCTATAATTAAGTCATAGAAATAAAAATTTACAAAAACCGTTTTATAGAATTTTATTTTTTTCAACAAGACGGTAGTATCATGTAAATGGAAAGAAACAATTAATAGAATTTACCTCAGAAAAACTGAAAATGATTCCATTGAATTATTTGATAAAAATGCAAATCCTTTAGAACTTTTAAATATTTCGGGAAAATTACCAAACGCATATAAAGCCAACTTTAACCTGCAAATAATATTACCGTGTTTTATTCATTACAACAGACCTGATTGTCGCACTGAAATAGCTATAACTAAGTATTCAAATAAATTTTTAAGAAAATTGTACAATTTTTATTCCTAATCTAACCTTTAAATCTTGTATAATGATATTCTCCTTAACCGAATATAGCAAATCGAATCAATTAACTAAATAATTTTATTTGGAATATAAATGCAAATTTGAAACGTTCGACAATTAAGGTCAAACGTCTCCTATATAAATCTAAAAAAACATATTTGTAACTCGATTAAAGAAGGACAAGAATATATTAAAAAATTCAATTTGAACGGGTTTTAATATGTTCAAGATTCTATATTTGCTTTATATCTCCCGATGTGGAAACGACATGAATAATTTATGCGTTCGAGTACGTATAAGTCAGTGGGAACGATATGATTCTATTTATTCCTGCTTTAAGGTGTATTAATTTTCAGTGAGCATCGAGTTTATTGTTACAATAATTAAGACATTTAGAAAAAACTTAAACTGAAAGCTTTATTGTTTATGTATTAAATTCAAAAGCCTCTCTTGTTCTTTAACAATTTCAAAATTAATTTTAATCACACGTTCTCTCTCAGCTAACACTTTTAAGAGTAGTCGACATATTATTAACATATTTAAATTATTATTAAATTTTTCTTATACATTCACTCATACTTTTCTAATTTCATCAAGTTCAAATTTCCAGGATAGAGTTAACAGCAAATCAGTTAACTCTCTATGTAAATTATAAAGGTTGACTTCACCCTCTCATAAAATATCTTGTTTGTTATGTGAAATTTCATTTTGTATATATACGAAATTTGATAAAACGAGTTATTAACATTCATTTTAAATTCCAAATACTGTGTTATAACTGTATTATCCTTCACATCTCCGCCGTCCCTTATTACACTTTGTAGTATACAACTTTTTCCCAAAATTTTTAAAGAAGTTATCTAAAAACTTGGTGATTCAGCCGACCCTGGCTAGCCGCTCGAGCTCATCGCCTTGATGCGTCATTACAATTTTGTACCGATAGGTGTCAAGCAAGAATCCGTAAATCGGTTCTTTCTTTGAAGAAAAATGCCTAGAAATCGTATTTCAAGTACAGTGTATGTGTAGTGATACGTCTTGCTCGCAAAGGAGGCGAAAAAAGGGGGCAATATTCATCGGAAGAAGCGAATCAGGAGGTGAGTCCACATAAGATTATATGCCAAAATTTCAAATATACATAAATACCTGGTTATCTTAAATTTATAAAAACAGACTCTATCTCTCATATAAAAGCAAAATGTGTATAATAATAAACTGTAGTATTATGAATGAATATCACACTTGTAACCCTTAATTTTTTACTTAATAAAATTAAAATGGAAAATACTCTCAAACTAACTATATTAGAATAAAATAGAGTGCGAACGGGTTGCAGTCTTATTCTTGCGGGCAAGGATAAGACACTGATTTTGAGGTCTCAGTTTAAAAGTACCGCAACGCGAATTTTCAAACGTTTTACGGGCCGGTTTCTGTGAAATTTCATAGTGTTTCAACAGCATACTATTGTACATATTGTTTACTGTAAATAGCAAAAAACTCCGCCTTTTTTTGCAGTACATTCCTTAGCTCGGGGACGGATCCCCGACTTATTTTGCCGGTATAATGGTCGATTCGGACGATGTAGATGTTTCCATTGCCTCGATCACTTCGCGCCCCTGACGATATAATTCTCGAAAAAACAAGAAAGGTTTATCGCAGAATGTCACAGTATGTAGATAAATGCAAGTCATGCAGCTTCCTAATCGAACCTATGCGCTCGGTCACCAACAAAGACCCGAAATCGCTTACGCAAGACTTAAACAAGGCCATTGATCATTTGAGACTGGAGCATGGGCTATCCTCATCTAGAAAGAAGGATAATATACAGCCCAAAATAGACACTGGCAGGAAAAAGCCAAAGATTGACAAGAAAGCCGTGACAGTGTCCGAAAGCACCACGGCATCACACACTTTGCAGACAAAAATGGCAGTAGAACCTACACATCAACCCATAGAGACCTTAAGCGGGGAAGTATCTGCCAATACTTCTGTAAATACTGTTAATCTGCTACCCTCTGTCTCCGCACCTCAACTGACCCCTAGCACAGAAAAAGTAGTCTTTAAAACGTCGCTTAAAACACTATCGTTTAAGAAGCATGTGAAAATGTTACAATATATAGGAGGTCAACAGTCGATCTCTACCCAAAATAGCTATCAGCCGCTCTCAGATATGGAGGAGGACACTATAAGTGAGATGTCTTCCAACAGTAAGAAAACATCAAAAAGAAACAACACTAGATCCGCTAAGAGGAAGTCAGATGTCCGCGACGAAACTCACAAAGTGTCTCCAAAAGCAAAGAAACAGGGCCTTTCTTTGCTTTTCTTGCAATAGTTATACAGGGCAAATTTCAAAACCATAAAGCCCTCCAGGCTGATTTGAAGCGACACCAAATCAGCAATTACACGCTCAAGTATACTAAGAACACGGTGATAGTTTACTGTGAGCTTGAGAAGGATTGGGTCTTCTTGAAGCGTAGCCTTGACCAGGATAAGGTACAGTATCACACGTACGCTGAATCATCACAAAATATCAAGGCCTTCGTTTTGAGAGGTCTAGACGGGGAAATAGAGACTGCTGACATCAAGCACGCACTCACCGACCTAAGAACATTTACGTGATGAAGCGCACGCGAGTTCCGTTATACCTTGTGGTGCTTGATTCAACATACACGCTAAAGAAGTTGAATCAAGAATGTAAAACCATTCTTGACGTGCGGGTCAGCTGGGAAAATAGGTTATCTGACAAACCTATAATGCAATGCAAGCGATGTCAGGGCTTAGGGCATGCTGCTGCATACTGTAGGAAGGATTACAAGTGTTCAAAATGTGCTGGCCCTCACGAGATCACGTTATGTGAGGGTACGTATATCAAATGCGCGAACTGCGGGGGGGAGCATCGCTCCATCAGCACAAACTGCCCTGTATACATTTACAAGCTGAGTTTGCTTGCACAGCCCAAGGCGAAGCAAACTTACAAGCCAGCCCCACCACCGGCTAGGCCCGCATGGCAGAACAACCCTGCACGAGCTGACCGGCGAAGAGGTCAGGGTCTGAGCAAAGGCCAACTTTATGAACGTGAAGAAGACAGATGCGAGCAGTATAATCAGCAGTTCCCAGACACACTGGGAAAGAATAAAGCCCCCCACCGTGAGAGCACGAAGGGAAACCCGGAAAATAAAAATGTAAGTGCTAGAAATGAGAGTACAAACATGCATATTAATTCTCAGGCAGATTTTAATTCGAACTTTAAGAATCTTTCGAGCACAATTAATGAAATTAATGACCTTGTTAACATAAGCGAGCTCTTTTTCGCACTTGACGAGTTCCTCTCGTTGTTAAAGGCTTGCAATGGCGATAAAATTGCCATTCTACAGGCTACCGTGAGATTTTTCTCACATGAACTCGACAAGTATAATATTTAATGTATTATAATAAATGTTCTATATATGTAGTTGGGACTGCAATTCGATCAGAAATAAACTGGACGAGTTCAAACAATTCATACATGATAATCCCTTCCAGGTTATTTTTCTATTAGAAACCCGCATAGAACCTTGGTTCACACTTAAGATTCGGGGCTACCAAATCGAGAAATTTGAGAGACCGAATCCGCGAGCGGGGGGTGTGGCCCGCCTAATCCGTAGGTCACTGAACTATAAGAGGGTCCCAAATATCGACATCCCTGTAGACCATGTCTGCATCGAGCTTGAGAGTGGCCTGCGGATTGTCGGGGCATATGCCCCCCCCCCCCCTCGCTCCCCCTTCACCCGCGAAGACTTCCTTGGCTTCTTCCCTAACAATAAGAGGACTGTTCTGATTGGCGACCTAAACGCTCACCATGTAGATGGGGCGGCAGAGCGACAAATAGAGCAGGCCAAATATTACATTCAATAATAGAAAGTAACCCGGATTTTCTCTTCCACCGTTCCGAATCCCCCACTTATCACTCCACATACACTCACAGTGCCTCCTTCCTGGACGTTGCTGTCACGAGGGGGATTGCTGACATCGCACCTCTCCGCACACTGGATGCTTTAAATTCGGATCACCTCCCAGTTGTTATCTGCCTAAGAGAAAGGCATCGAGAGAACAAGGAAACTTGTATCTCATATAAAAACTTCAACTGGGAGGAGTTCCGACGAAGACTCAACGAGGTAACAGTGATCCCCAGGCAGATAGACACCGTCCAGGAATTAGAGGCAGAAGTTCATATACTTACCTCGAACATCCAGCGTATCAGAGATACCTTAGCTCATACAGTCAGGAAAGAGCGCCCTGCTGACACCCTTCCTAATCATATCCTAGACCAAATCAGCTTTAGAAACAGAGTCAGGCGCAGATGGCAAAGAAATAGAGCATATATTGACCGTGTACGTATGAATGCTCTAACGGAATCCATCAAACTACAAATCCAGGAGTATAAAACTGCTAAATGGATGGAGTATATAAACTCCATAAGTAGGCATGACGGCTCCCTTTGGAGGCTTGCCAGGAACGTCCGCGGAACCTTCGCGTCTCTGCCAACCATCCAACATAATGGTATGGAGGCTATAGACGGCCAGAGCAAGGCGGAGGCCTTCGCGGACTTCCTGGAGGGCATTCATGGTGAAAACCCGGATACCACACCCTTCCATACAAGAATAACTGAAACAACAGCTAAATTCAAAAGTCAGAGATACTCTATTCCTCCGTCATGCGGGAATAAGCTGCTTGTTACTCCTGCTGAACTCAGGAAAACTCTGCCACTTGCCCAGAAACAAAGCTCCAGGACATGACACCTTAACCAACTCAACCTTACGCAACTTACCAAACAAATCCTTAATCCAATGTATGCATATTGTCAATGCCATTATTCGCCTCCAGCACTTCCCGATACCCTGGAAGCGCGCGAGAATAATCATGTTGCACAAAGCTGGAAAAGACCCAAAGCTCACGAGCTCTTATAGGCCGATCTCCCTGCTACCTACCATGGGAAAGGTGGCAGAAAGGCTCATCCTGTCTAGGCTGGGGGACATTGCCAATAAGCTAAAAGTACTGCTAGATGAACAGTTTGGCTTCCGGGTTAGGCATAGCACTGCGATGTTAGCAGCGAAAATAGTTCAAGATACCTTCGATGACTTCAATCGACTACAAAGCACGGCACTCCTCCTCCTAGATATCGAGCGGGCTTTCGACAGGGTATGACATGACGGCCTACTGTATAAGATGTACGCAAAGTACGGTTTTCCATTACATGTGGTAGCGCTGATACAGTCATACCTTGCCGAACGCACCTTTTCCGTGCGCGCCGGTGGGGCTGAGTCGGCCATAAGGCCTCTCAGAGCCGGCGTACCGCAGGGTACGGTCCTATTCCCCCCAGCTTTTCAACTACTATATCGCGGATATCCCATCGATCCCTCAATCCCGCATAGCGCTCTATGCCGACGATACGGCAATCTATGCGCAATCGCGCATTGCGCAGGCAGCAAAACTTAAGCTAATGGACCATTTGGATGTCCTCCTACCTTACTACCACAGTTGGAAAATTAATTTAAATATTCCGAAAACTGAGTTGGCAATTTTAACGCGAAAGCGCAAGGACACCGAAATTACGCCACTCGAAATACAAGGAACTACTATAATGTCAAAAACGAGGTCAAATATCTTGGCATCGTTTTTGACAAAAAGCTAAATTTCAGCAAGCATATTCTTGAAATAAAGAGAAAAAACGCGGTAATACACAACAGTCTTAACATGCTTATTAGGCCTAGATCTTTTTTAAGTCCCACTAACAAGATAATACTCTATAAATCAATTATCAGGCCTGCCCTGCTGTATGGGTCCCCTGTTTGGAGTTCTGTAGCCATAACCAGACAATCCAAAATAGATACTTAAGAGCAGCCTTTTCTGCGAGTCGCTACATATTGACAAGACAGCGTGCAAGTGCTTTGATTCCGGTATTCGCGGCTCGCAGATAACTGCTGGCATTGCGAATCAGCGCGAAAATCTGAGGCCCAGACCTAAACACGGACCTGTACACAAGGCAACGACACTATATTTTCAAAATCCGCGGCCTCCTGAATAGCAACAATATAGCCCTAAACATAGTGCATTCATAGGAACTGCACATAAGACAAAGCTAGATAGCACCATACTACATCTCCTTCAGTCAGAGTAAAAAGTATCAAACAACTACCAGAAATCATAGGTAAGTGTAATTACAGTAATTACACAACTATGCACATCTGAGGGACAGTAGAAAAAGATTCGACTAAATTTAATCATTAGTCTCAAACACACATAACGCGCGAAACATTGTGCGATATGCGAGCCTGGCAAGCACCGAGCCTCTGCGATCTCTCACGACGCCATTGTAGTGGGCACGCGACAAGCTGTTCGTTTGACTGTTCGACAGGCAGTCAGGGATCGCAGCGCGTACGGTGCGTCGCTCCTCGGAGCGAACTTGGATCGACGTAATTATTGGCAACTCCACCCGCACAATGGCGTTTGGTTTGCTATCGCGTGGTATCACCGTTAACGCTACGCTAATGGTGAATGTACATAGTAACTAACATACATATTGTAAATAGTAGATATCATAGATATGTCCCTAATATGATAAATGTCTTGTAAATAAGGACAACTATTAACCAAACGGACGTCACAGACTCACGGTACACTACATACCGGTTGAATGGTAAATCAATGTAATCTTGTACAGGAAGACTCATGTAGATAATAGATTACCTTGTAAATAGTAGTATATAAATAGCACATAACATACATAGGACTAACCAAGGCTAACCGTGAGGTAGTAATAGCCTAAGACACTTGACGAATCAGCTGCCTGCGCGTCCTTAGCTGGAGGCAAATCTTGGCAGGGCTCGCCTGTTGCGAGCCTGATCGAATAGGCTGCAGCCTAGGCAGTGGAGATTACCCTGCACGAAAGGACGCAGAATTGCGCCCCCGACCGTTTTCTAGTAAAACCAAAGAAACGTGTAAGAGGTTTTTTCTAACAGTTTTTCCTCTGTAGGATTTAACATAGTTAGATTAGGTAGGCCATCAGCCAAAGCGTGATAAGTTGAGATGAGTAAACCTACTGCCGACATGCAGTGCGTAGGTCAAACTCATTTATTCCTTAAATCGCAGTCTATATGTTGATACTAGTGAAGATTTACTTGTAATTGTGATTTGAATAAATTGTTGTTGTTGTTGTATTGGCTGTTATTGACATACGCATTGCGTTTGCAAAAACTTATATGAAATTGTTACCTTGACTGAATAATAAGTCATGAGTCAAGTAGAGATTTTATGTACTATTCCAATGAGAACAGTAGAAACTGAACGGTGTTTTTCAACACCAAACAGATGGATAGAAGAATCCATTTGATTTACAAACACATAACTACATAAGAGGTGAGAGACTTATCTTAGGAATATTATTAAGTTTTTTAGTTTTATTCATAATTACTTATAGTTTGTTCAAAGCAGGTACCTACAAAGTTTCGTAATAATGAGGACACTAGCAAATCTCACAAGGACATTGCAGTTGGTTTCAACAAGCATTACCTATAAATACATTTGGTTATTTTTTCTGAAGAAAAAAAAACAGTTTGGGCGTGGCACCCCAAAAAGTTTTCAAGTTCGGCGCTATTCTGGCATGCGCCTCTGTCCACCTAGATTTGACTCACTTGCCAATAAACTCACGAGCCGCGACTGAGTTGCAGGTGGTGAACATATTCATGAACCTATTTTTCTGTTCAAAAACAGAAATTGCAGCATTTGCAGATGCTGTAAATAGGCTAATAGATCATTGCATTTGCAGATGCAATCGATATTATAAGTAGCAAAACCAAGGAAATTCTTTTGCATTTGCAGATGCATTAGAAGATCCTCTCACGCTAGCTGAGGAAATAACTTATCCGAATCAAGACTTACCAACATCAGAAGCACCAGATGGTCCTGAACAAAGTAACGACCACCTAGCTTTGTTAATAGGCAAAAAGAACAAACAATATGATAGAGAAGTATCCACCAGCTGCCAACTGCAATGTCCTCAGACCATCAAAATTAAATCTCGAAGAGAGTACTAAATCCTGCCAAGACAACTACTGTATCAATTACAGAAACAACTATAGTCCGTAGGATTAGTGCCTTAGCCCTCCGTTTCAATAATTTAATTAGCCAACCGTCTGAACTTGAATTATACGTTAAAAGTTGGCAGAAATTAAAGGTAAACAGTTCAATAATAGAGTGGGTGCAGCATTGTAAAATCCCTTTCAATAGGACACACTCCGGTTAGCAAAGTAGAAGACTACATAGGACGGGAAAAAAATTAATTTCAAAATACGCATTCTTGGGGAAAACTGATCTTAAAGATGCATATTTCCTTATCCCTATGCACAGTAGTCAAAAAAGTTGTTAAGATTCGTTTTTTGCAACGTACTATACAAATTTAATTGTGTTTCATTATTTGGTTTATGTACAGCTCCATATCTTTTGACAAAACTGAAACCAGTTGTAAGATATGTAAAATTAAAGGGTATAAAAACTGTACTCTACTTAGCCGATTGGCTAGTTATTGGTAATTCAAAAGAGAATTGCTTAAAAGTTAAATAAAATTACACAAACATTACAAGATTTAGGTTTTATATAAATTCCGAAAAAACGTAGTTATTCCCGCGCAACAATACTCATTTTTGGGGATTATACAAGAGAAAAGGGACCTACTGGCAGAACAGTCTATTATCTTTTACCCTGAAAAATACTTACTCACATCTCCTTGCAGAGAGAAACAACCATTGTGGAAGAAAATTTCCCTGGCTGTAGGGAAATTAGGAAGTCTCCTGAGAAATTAAACTGATTATTTTTTATTGCAAACTATAGAACAGTGAAAAAGAAATCGATACGTATTTTTTTATTTCCACGAAAGATGAATATTACAAGAGCTATACCAGTTTTTAGTTTTGTAAATATAGATATACTATGCATGGTGTGACGTAACAATTCATGTGTATTATGACGTCATAAGCACATCTCATGGCGTTGTATCTGCCTCATTTTTCGGCTTATGGAAAAAAGAAAAAACACGTGTTCACTTATTTTTTATGGGCTATCGAAATCAGCAATAATAAAAAAAAAATAATAAAAATAAAAAATTGATGAAACTTACTCATTGTCAGGAGAGCCTTTCTATCACAAAGCGTACCTAATGAAACGATAAAAGTGATTATTTCTTCATTGACAGATAGCGCCCTCAAACAATACGGAAATACAATAAAAAGGGGAATTTCTGTTTCTTTAAGCGCCAACAAATATATAACAAAATCGTAAACTTATTCTTGAGCTCCTAAACATTCAATTGTTTTCGGAGTCATCCGACTCTACCATGAACTCACACAAATCTGCACTTTCTCCAATATTGAATATTAAACAAAAGACGAAACGGTTATAAAAAGGTTTCTCAATGAAAGATTTAACATAAGACCCCCAAAACCAAAATACTCAATTACTTGGGGTTCCTACCCAGTTCTACAGCGCTTAAAGAGCATGTACCATCACGAATCCTTAAATCTGCAAATCTAACTTTAAACCTAGTAACACTCTTAATACTAATAACGGCACACAAATCACGGACAACCCGGAAGTAAAAATAGACAATATTTTTAAATATGAATATATAATTGATATCAGATTCCCGGATAAAATAAACGCAAGTAGCTTAAACAGGCTTCAACCTAATTTGATATTACCTTATTTTACTAATCAACCTGAACTATGTATAGCCACACTATTAGAGACTTACATAGAACGCACAAAAGGAAAAAGGGTGCTACCAGTCAATAAAAGGTGAATAGTTCGTTGTATTAGCAGATACAATCGATCGTGCCCTCCACTGTCTGCAATTGCAGTTGCAGCTAGTGAACACACCTATTTTTCTGTTCAAAAACAGAAATTACGGCATTCACAGATATTGTAAATATGCTAATAGTTCGTTGCGTTTGCAGATAAAATTGTACCAAGTAGCAAAACCAAAGAAAATGTAATACTCACTCACAAAAAGCCCTATCACCCAGACAGCAGTCAAACCATTAGCAGATGGGTCAAGTTAAACTAGAAGCCAGCAGTATAAACACGGAAATCTTTGGGGCACACAGCACGCGACACGGGGCAACTTCAGCAGCTTAAAGAATGGGAGTTACATTACAAACCATTCAGAAGACAGCTGGCTCGACAGAAAAATCAAAAGTATTCTCAAAATTGTATAACAAACTTGGCGTGGGTAATCCCACTGGATTTGCATCTTGTTTATTGAACCATAATTTCTAAGGAATCATATAGATATTAAGCTACAATTATAACTTACTTACCAACTTGTTATCATATTACATAAGAATATTGGTATAGTATTAAAAATAAGTTAAATGTTAATATCAGTTAAGCGTTAAACATGATATATGTGTGTTATTAAATCTAATGGTTATAAATTTGAATTTTAGTTTATAAATAGGGCCTTACAAATCTAGGACTACAGAAATATCGCAATTTTCAGTTAATGTAGATTACATCGCAAATACTTTAAACATCTACAAAGTGTAATGAGGGACGGCGGAGATG
>JAEQML010078138.1:0-12573 GCA_016904865.1 Pissodes strobi | reverse complement strand
GCGATAACTGTCGGAAATATTAAACAATTTTGATGAAATTTTCTGGAAACGTTCCTTTTGCCGATCTTCCGAACCCTAAATAAATTGGCGAAAATAGGAATATGGCAAATATTTTTTTGGGCATGTATATTTTTGAAAAAAATGTCAACAAACTGAGACCGCAGTTCGATAGGGAATTTAGAGGAGAAAACTGTGAAGGTTTCTGGGTTTCTAAAATGTCGGAAAAAATATTTTTATCCGATCGGACGAAAAACGACACCTTTCGGGTGTGTTTTCTCACCGCAAAAGTCATGATTCCAGTATATTGTATTCGTTGCTTGGCAACATGCAGTAACTGTACAAGAATAGAAAATAACAGTCCGGGAATATAACATTCCCGTCCTAGGCCGGGAATGTAACATTTCTGTCATATTCAAACGCCTTGTTTGTTAGATCTGACGTCCATCAAAAGTAACATTTAGCTGTAGTTTCCGTAGCTACGTAATAAAATTCAAGCTCGCTCGATTCAAAACTTGATATTATGTTGAGTTTAAATTTAAAACACCGTTTTTATTTACAGTAATATTTGGCTCTATTTATATAAGTACGTATTCTAATTAATTTCGATCGGATAAAAAATAGTATGTGCAACTCGTAGGAAAAGCACATTCCTGGACTCCTGTGTTGCTGGCCTCGGCTGCGCCTCGTCCAGCAACTACCACAGTCGTCCAGGAATGTTTTGCTTTTCCTCCTAGTTACACAATATACTATTTCTTTTTGGGAAAATGTAAAACATCCATTTCTAGGCCAAAAAAATTTAGGTTTTTATTTTTTCTCGAAAAGGATTTTTTTTTTATAGAAAAGCCGAAAACCATCACATCACACATCACATCACCACATAATATTCTATTACTGGAAAACCGAGTAATCTGGAGCAGCCAAACTACACGTACATTAAAGACAGGGGATATGGGTACATCATACCAAAAATTAATTCGCATCGATCCGATTGGAAATACTGAATTCGTGATTTTTTTTAATTTTCAGTCTGAAAAACCTACTTTAAGCTTACTTATAGCGATTTTCAAAAAAACAATCTCAGATTCGTAAACCTCAATATCTTTGCTCTTGATGCATTATCGGAAGCTTTGAAGGATTACGTTTTCTAATATGACGTTTAGACATTTAATTGCCTGAAATCTCATTAAAAAGGTTTGAAGCTGGAAAATGGGTCAGAATCAGAAAATTTTAACAGTTTTTTTTATGATAGTGGATTTTATAGCAGATTTCGTAAAATTTAACTTTTTTTATCATATCGATGCCTATAGTCTTTCTGGTAAGTACTTTCAAAATATTTCTTCATATTGAATTATTCGACTTATTTCTCTCATTTTTGTATTGTACAGGGTGATAACGATGACGCGGAGTAACATAACTCTTTTACTTACAGAGACACGAAAAATGTTAAACACAAAAGTTTTAAGATATGTGGTGGTACATACTTTACAAATATTTTCAATTATATAGGATGTTTCATAAAAAGAGAACGTTATTTTTGATATATTTTTAAATGGAACACCTTATATATTATTGCATTTTTGGATTTCTCGGAAAATTCTAGATATATTTCATGCATAATGTTCTATACCAAAGTCGAACCGTTTTTGACATATTTTAAATTTTATGTCAAAAATAACGTTTGCAAGTCTAAAAATTTATAGTTTTCGGAATATTAGCATATTGATCGACCGATACCGATATAAATATCAGTGTATCGATATCGTATCGGCATATCGGCAAATTTTGCCGATAATCGGTATCGGCAAAATTTTGCCGATAAATATCGAAATTTTTGAAATTAAAGCAGTTTTATTTTATTTATTTTGAAATATAAATCTAGTATTATAATTTCTTGTAATAAAACAAAAAAACAATCAAATTACTTTTAAATTAATTTTTATTATTTTAAATAACACAGCATCAAGAATTTAACATTGCAAATAAAGTGCACTTATGTAATTCCTCTACACTAAACAGGAAATAACAAAAATAAAAGTTTGATACATGAAATTATTCATGATCTAATGGAGTATACACTACTACCTAGTAATCAAAATTTAACTTTTTCAAATTGCGATGCAAAAAGATCAAGATTTCAGCATGCTCAGGGATCAATCTATTTCTTCTATTACAACAAATGTTGCCAGCATCGGAGAAAATTTACTCACTAAAGATGCTTGCAGAAGGGGCAGATAAAAAAATATCTGCTTGATTTTTAAGTAAAGGCATATCCTTTTTATTGAAATCCCACCATTGAAATGGAGATTCATTTCTGTCAATTACGGAAGTTGATAGGTACAAACTAATTTCCCTTTTCAGTTTTTCTAATCTGTTTTCAATACCTTTACTTTCTTTTTATGGTTCACTTACAAAACTTTCATATGACTCCCAAAAAGAAGAATGTGGTGCTGGCGGATCTCTTTTTCTTTTTGCAAAATATGTACTTTTACTACTTTTTGCTAGTGGCAAATCATCATCACTGCTTGACATTGAGAGTTCTTCCTGATCCTGAGTAGTACTGCTCATTTAAATCATATTCCTTACCAAGAATTGTTTGCTTAATTTTATGTAGCACATGAACTCCCAATACATCGTCAAAATTTTTTTTTTTGAAATGAGGGTCAAGAAATGTAGCTAAAATCAAATACTCTTTGCTTAACATAACATATCTTTGAAACGGTGTTCCAAATTTTTTCCTAATTCATCTTTAAATGTTTCCACACCAAAAAAATCCTGAGCCTCCCTGCATAAATAAGCTTTCGCTGTACTTACAAATGGAATGACTTCGGAGATGCTACTGCTTTCATGACTGGTAATTTTTGTAATTTCCTCAAAAGGCTTCAGGACATTAATAAGATTTTGTGAGAGTTCCCATTGATGGAAATTAAGATAAGATCTGCTATTCCTTCCAGGCCGGGATTTTCAGCAATACGAGTATATAAGTTAACGGCACGTTTTTGCTCTAAAAGCCGCTGTAACATATAAAATGTAGAGTTACAGCGTGTCTCCACATCTTGTATCAGTTTTGTATGAGTTAATCCTAACTGTTCCTGTATTATTTTTAACTTATCGCATGCCAACTGGGAATGATTAAAATGACCTATAATTCTTTTTGAAATACTTATAGCATTCAATACTGAACGCTGGCATTTTAGTGATTCTGTAACCACCAATTGTATGCTGTGTATAAAACATGCCTAATAAACGATGTTAGGATCTTTCATCGCTTTCTTCATATTTGCCGCATTATCAGGAATTGCAATATGAACCTTGTCTTCAATCCGCCAATCTACTAATAACTCTTTCAAAATTTCGGCAATCGCAGCTTCTGTATGGCTGCCCCTGAATGGTTTAATGGCTAATACCAAAGAATTCCGAAATGCAGATCTGCTACTGCTATTACAACAATGTGCAGTTAAGGATATGAATGAGTTATTATTATACTGCTCAGTCCAAATATCCGTTGTGAGTCACACTTTGCCATTTAAGTTAGATAATTTTTCTCTCAAACACTTCTTGCACCTTTCATAAATATCTGGAATAATTTTCTCTCGAAAATATTTGTCTCTCAGTATTTTATATAGTGGCAATGCTTTCCTAAGTAATCTTTGAAATGTCATTCACGATTGTAAAAGGCTAGTTGTCAATGGCAATCATTTCACCAATCAAGTAATGGAACCGTTTTGCTTTAGCCGCATTGATATTCCACATTTTAAAATTATCTACAAATTATCCAACGGATAGTTGTTGAGGTCAGGGCACTGGAACTGGACGCTTTTGTACCTGAATCCTAATCATCATTTATCAACTCTAGAAAAAAAAACAAAACTGAAGTTTCCTGCCAATATTTTTATTTTTCATATAAATTATCCTTTGTGTTTTTGTCTTATTTTTCATATTATCTTTTTCTTTTTTATCTTGTCCTTAAATCAATATATGTACTTTAAATTTTAAATCAATATCTTATCCTTATCTTATTTTCTTTATCTTATCTGTTCCACAAATTATACTTCTTGTCTCATCAACTTTCTTAAGAAATTACAAAGAAAATTACAAAAAAAACCTACCTTATATTTAAAAAAAAAAACAAAATATAAATGGAAAACTAATTAATTTCTTTGAGTAAAGTTATTAGAAAAAGTCGTACATACATTTTCGTGACTTGTATACATTATTAAAAAGATAAAAAGGAAATACATAATATACTTTGAAATGATATCCCTCTCGCTCTATACACTATAGAAAAACCCTACATTGTAACCTTATTTTTTGCTGTTAAAGCTACAAAATCAGCTAAATTAGAAGAGTTTGTGTATTTTTTACACTCATTATAAAAATAGTAAAAAAAAAAAAAACAATTGAAAATCTCGTTCTTAAAATATGGGTTAAAATTATTTTTTTTCTAACAGAACACCTTATATAATATGTTCCTAATTCCTAATCAATATAGATATTTTATTTTATTAATTTGTAAGCACGTACTTTTATGTGATATGGTTTTTAAAATAAAAATAAAAAGGAGCTAGCTACATTTCAAATTTAAAATAATATGCATTTTTCAATATAAAATGGCAAATTTTAAAATTTTCACTTTTAACCCTTAGATGACCAAATGCAAATTTTAGTAAAGCATTAACATATTATTATAAAATTATAGTACTTATTAAGCTTCTCTCCAAGCTTTTCATATTCCGATTTATGAGATCTCAACATATGATGCTTCAAATTCGAAGTATTTGCTGTTCGTCGACTTCCTCCCAAGGATACTACCAGTACCAGAGGTATTGATACTACAGCCATACATATTTTGCAAATGGCAGCATCTTTTTCAGATTTAGCGGTCGCGTCAGCTTTTTTTCAAAAAATTGCCATAAAGGACTTTTCTTTCCTTTTGTTACATTTGATTCGCTTGCGGTCATGTAAATAACTTCTTTGTCTGGCAATTGTGAAGTATTTTGCTGCTCTCTTGAATTCAAGAATTCTGATATCTTTCTTTGCCTATTATCGCTATTTTCCCCCATCGTTTCTTATTTGCTTCGCATAAAAATTAAAACACTTGATAGTTTAACTAAAGAACACCAATTAATTGCAGAAGTAAAGAAGTATAGGTATATCCCAGCACTTTCCGTAACTGGGTAATCCACGTGTTTAACGTTTAATCTTTGTTTATATAGGGAATAGTTATTCAACCTCGAACTGAAAAAAGGCCTCATCGCTAGATGGCGTCCGGCCTGAAATGTGCCCATTCTTGAATTTCAAAAAATTACTACGGGTCCTACGAGAAACGTTGCAAGGAGGGAGTTCCTACATTTCTATTGGTGCATTCCCAAGGGCTGTTACCTGGCGGCGCGGAGAGGAGCCGCGTGGACGAGTGTTGCTAATAATTCCGAATATCTCATTGTTTATTTTTAATTTTCCGCCATTGTTCAAGTTGAAGAAGCTTTAATTTGTAAAATGTTTGTGTTTGGGTTGTAATGATTAATTTTGGCTGAGTAAATTGCGATTATCTATCTACGTTTTTTTTTCTAGGTAAGTACAAAAGTACCCACTTCCTTTGTTTTGTAGTTTTTGTCGGAAATCAGAGTATTGCAATAGCAGTTTCGAAGTTTAATACACAGAACAGGTTTAATTAAATAGGATGAACATTTTTCTAATAATCATATACGAGTATATGTAGATAGGGATAGGGTAAATCTTTACATATACTTTTTTATATCCATCAGTATGCTTTCTCATAATATTAACGTTTATTTTGTACGTAAGTACATATACACAGATGTTGCACGTCTAGGTGTCTATGAACAGTTTTGAATAGTTAATTAATTGATTGATCGCGTTTAGATGTCTTTAAATTACTTTTTTCGGTTGTTCCACATTTGTATTTTTTTAATTATTTCAGTTTTCGACACACAAATTCTTTACAAACTAAGTCAAAATTACATTAGATTTTAATTTGTTTCAGATAACGTCTATTTTGAGACCATCAATTTGTAAAGGAACATCCCCTGGGCGAGAAAGCTTTCTTTGATCACTGTGCCTACAAAGTATGTCTTCGTCATTGGTGCCAAATATTTTCCCATTAAATGTGGTTCAAGAAATCTGAGCAGTTGAATTTTTAAAGACTGCTTTTTGTGTACTTGGGTATACAAAAAGCCTTCACCTGATCAATACATCCCTTACAATAGGAAGAGTTCCAAAGGCAATTAAGACTAGTGTTATTGTGCCTATCCTGAAAGTGCCTAGACCAAATAAACCAGAAGAATATATTGACCCAATAATTTATTATCTGTAATAGACAAAATTCTGGAAATTGTGGTATGCACAACTGCGACAGTTTCTAGAGGTAAACAAATTGTTATTTAAAGGTCAGTCGGGTTTTTGGGAAAAACATTCGTGCGAGTCAGCATTACAGTATGTGTGTTCGAAATGGTGTTCATATGTTCATGATGGAAATGTCCTGAGCATTTTCATTGACCTTTAGCGTGCGTTTGAGACCATCAATAGGAGAAGACTTATCCACAAACTACAGGCCTACGGAATTACAAACAGTGCACTTATCACCTGGAGGATCGCTCCCATGTGACTAGAGTGAATAATGTGTCCTCAAATCCGTTTGATAGTGAGATAGAGGTGCCGCAGGGCAGTGTTCTGAGCCCCATTTTGTTTGTGCCATATGTCAATAACCTAGACCGAGTTTTAAATGATATGTTTCTAAGTTTGTTTGTGGACGATATGTTGATCTGTGTTTGCGGGAAGGATTTTAATCAGGTAGTAGATACTATGAAATCAAAACTTGACATCCTTTATAACTCGTTGTGTGTAAATAGGCTTAGGTTAAAAAAAAGACAAAGTACATGGTTTTTTGGCTCTAAGCAGAATTGTAATAGATTTCTAGAAAATAATTATTGGATTAAGATAGATATCTAATAGCCTATTTGAAAATGCATCTAGTAATATTTAGGGGTAGGCTTGGATTCTCAGCTTAATTTTTCGTTACATGTAGATCATATTAGAAAAAAAATTGGAAAAGATAGAATTTTTTAGGAGAATAGCTGAGATTCTTAGTCACTGGAGTCGTGTTCTTATATATAATACCATTATATATTCGCATTTCAATTACTGTTTTTCATTGTTGATATCAGGTAAAAAGGCTGATATACAAAGACTCCAGTTGCTACGAAATAAAGCTATGTGCACTATATTGTTCTGTACACGTTATACTCCCATTAATTTGATGCTAAAGCCACTTAGACGGCTTTCAATACAGCAAAGCGTAGAGATGTCCAATGTACTATTTATTTTTAAAACAAAAAATCAATTATTGCCCGAATAAGCTGGTTTGAAGGTGATTCATGTTTATCCCACCGGGAATTCATAATTATTGTTTTATTAAGGACTTTAATATATAAACAATGTAAGTCATATTCAAAATGCGAATTGACATTATAATTTTTTTATTAACTATCCACTTTTATTCACGGAGTAAAAAACAACATTTTAATATTACTCCATGAGTTATTTTTAGTTACTTAGTATTCAAAAAAGTTGTTTGCAGTTTTTTTAACTGGAACATAAAACTTTAAATGTATATTATATAATTGTATTTTTCCAATTTACTACAATTAAGGATTTTTTCACAGTGTAAAAAAGTAATATTTTTCTAGCGAGTTTGAATTTTTTGAATTAAAAAGTAACTTTTATGGACCAATATTGTTTGGCAGGAAACATGATTTTGAATATGATTTGACAATTTTAAATATACATATATACATATATAAATTTTTAAATACTAATAAATGAGATCTGTGAATCATCTTATATTTAAATAAAGATAAAACATTAATCGACGGATTACAATTAATTTATTAGTTGATTCTTATTAAATGGTGATGCTTTTAGGTTGTATCTATGTTAATGTATTCCAATTACTTTTCGATATTTAAGTAATATTTATAAGTACTTATTTATGGAGTTGTAGTCGATCTAATCTCTTGATACATCAGTTTATCACAATAGCTATATTAGCAACTTCTGATTGAAAAATAGCAAAAATAATTATGGTTTCAAATTTCCTTAACTGGTGATTAATTGTAACTTATAATATACAAGAAAGTTATTTTAAGAACATGTATAACTTTACAAGTTTGATAGGCAATAACACAAAACTTTGATATGAAAAAATTTGGCATCTAAGATAAAATAAATGAATTATTTCAAAGGGAAATAATACAAGTGAACATAAAATGATCAGGTGAAAATAAGGGATGAATCAAACCAGAAGTTGCCCGAAACAGCACACTATATACACTTCTTAGTTCTTTAGTTTTAAGAGTTGTATAGGTTGATGTGTTTTATCAATTGAATTGTCTAATTTTCGAGTAAATATAGTTTTACTCGGATGTTGTTTATTTCACTATCCTAAATCCGAATTTTTTCAAAAATTATTTACTTGATTATAGCGAATAAACTACAGTATATATTTTGAAGAGTACATTTATATTAATTTAATTGTCAATTATGTAATAATGATAATAATGGCTATAAGCGATTGAAAGTTTTGAACATTGGCTGTTGGCCTGGAGCAATATTATATATATGTACCGATACATAAATTAGTATTAATATATGCCGAACTCATATTAAATAAAGACTTATCCAAAGTGGTAAGAGTTTTGATTTCAGTTTTTAAACACCTTATTTCTTATCTCCCCCTCTTTTGCAAAAATAATGAAATTTAATAAAATAAAAATATTCAATTTTATTATTAATCTCCAAATAACAAGACATTTTAATCAATAATTTGATAAATACATGTTTCTGGTGCATTAAAGCATAAAATTGCAGAAAATGTTTAATTGTCTTCTTTCTATAAAAAGAAAAAATACATAAAATAACTATACCTACCTACTATTGGAACTAAATTTAATTTTTATCTATATTTCTCTATAAACATTGTAAGTTTAAAAATTGTAATACCTTACTTTTAGACTAATAATAGGAAACGAATAATCAATTTTTATAAATATATTTTTTTTTATAGTTTAATAATATGTTTTTAGTGTTCCTAATTTTGAATGCGTTAAAATATCCAGTTTATATTTTTTTACTTATATCAAGTCAAAACGTTTTACATTTAGCAAATAGGATTTTATTATTGTTTATTATTTTCCCATTTTTTAATGGCATATGCAAATCTATTTTCTTCAACTACTGCATCAATTCAATTAGGCCTATATGAATAATAGAAACTAGTAAAGAAATTGACACAAAAATCAATGTGTTAAAAGTGCTAAAAACCATTTTCCCAAACAATAAAATAAATTCAATTGAAAAGTCAAGATTGGGGAAGCAGGTATTGGAAATTTCATTCTGTGTGTAAAAATTAAACTGATAAAACCGGTTCTATAAAAAAATAGCCACTTAGCCTTGGCTGAAGATCATTTCTTGGAAATCTACGGCTCGGCGAATATAATTTTGTATTCCCCTTTCTACCCCTTCCTTTTCGTATGTAGGGTAAACATTGCACGTGTTTTCATTCAGAAATACTGTTTTTGGTGCCAGCCACTGGGGGCAGCACCTCTCCACAGGCCCCGTTGAACGACTATTTTCTTATAAAGACAATGGTTTAATTCTAGCGAGCGGCGGACGGGAAACTACCGAAATTATTTTCGCGTTTATGTCAGATTTGAATTTAATTATAGTCCGTCTAGAAAGCATCCGGAATTTTATATTTTTCTTAATTTTAATACATTTATTTTTCGTAACATTCCAAGACAAAAGTAATGTATCAAGTACGTTCTCCGGATAATAGACTACGGTCAAAATAGCATGGCATCACTATCTGCCAAACATTGTTGATTGTAAGCAGGCTTAAGATTTGTGCAATGATGTCAAAAGTAGAAAAAAGAAGAGAGGTAGAATCTTGGTATAGAAAAGGTGTTCAAACGGTATAAAATTAGTGTAATTGAGTGGACTCGAAAAAGGTTAGTATATGAGACAATAGACAGTGAAGATAATAATACTGATTTTGTGAACATTTTCAAGAACATAATTTCAGCAATGTTCTTATATCTGACGAAAGTTGTTTCCCCATAGAAATAATGGTTTGAAGAGTAATATCAGAGTGTGGTACTACACCTCTCTATATGATGGTACCGTTAACAGTGCAAAGTATTGTGCCATTATAGAAGGTTTTGCAGAAGGAAACGGTTTATGTTTCCAGAGGGGTGGCATATTCAGCAGTATATTGCACTATGCCATACTTCTGTCTATATTTAAGATTGAATGGAAGAACACCAATTGACAACAAATTCATAGCAGCAGCTTCACCCGATCTGAGTCTCAGTGAAAACACATTATGGGGACTAACAAACATTGAAGTGGAACGAGTAACACAAAGTAACACAGATTTGATTCGTTCAGTTTTACACCTGGACCACCATCACCGAATATTATGACGGTCACCTAGTTTCGGGTGTATCTTCACTATACGTGTAGCATTTAGAGATAAAAGGAGGTTGTATATGTAAATGAGATGAA
Source organism: Pissodes strobi (assembly GCA_016904865.1). NCBI lineage: Eukaryota > Metazoa > Arthropoda > Insecta > Coleoptera > Curculionidae > Pissodes > Pissodes strobi. The sequence continues at coordinate 1,995 of JAEQML010078138.1, read as the reverse complement.
TTGTTTGTTGTAATTTTATAATTCAAGTAATAAAAATTTAAACCTAAATATTTTAAATGTATTTTATTTTTTCCGGATACTTTCTAGACAGACTATACATTTTAAATTTTAATGTTTGCAAATTTGCCACTATTTAGATGTTTTACTTACCCTAGTATGTATGTATATTAAATACTATATTATTAATATTAAATAATTTTAATATCAATGTTTTAAAATGTCGTGCCGATACCGATATTTTATCGGTATCGGTAACTCAAATATCGGTATCGGCCGATTATCGGTATCGGCAAAAAAAAGCATATCGGCCGATCACTATATAGCAATTTAACATTTTTCTATTGTAAAAATGTTATACGACTTATAAGTTTAGTTATTAGTTGGTCATCCAAAACAAATGCCTGGAGGACATTAGGAATTAAATTAGATCCGTTTTGAAGTCAAACGTTGGTATCAAATTTATTCTCCAGTTTTACTTATAATGAATTATTCGAAAAATGAATTATTCGACATGATTTTTGTTTTGGGTGAGGCAGATAAAAATTGCCTTTTAGCTGAGAGGTTATACAGGACGAAAGATCCAGAGCGGCGAATACCTAGTCCTCGGACTTTTCAAAATGTAATGGAACTTTTTGTTTCAACTGGCAATGTGGAATGTCCAGAACGTAAAGTTGCCAACAGAGTAGCTGCAAGTGATCACAAAGAACTCGACATACTGTTCAGGAGAATCCCCAAGTTAGTAGTCCTACATTAGCTTCACTCTGTCTTACGTCGCAGTTAACGATACACGGAACAACACGGAAGTATAAATACCACCTGTCCCACATCGAGTTACATCAGGAACTTCACGATGAAGATTTTTAAAGACACGTAACGTACTGCCAATGGTTAGGTGGTCAAATTGAAGTAAACCAAAACTTTTTAAAATCCATAATGTTTTCAGATGAGGCTACATTTAGAAGTAATGGTGCTGTCAATAGACACAATATGCATTACTACACAACGGAGAATTTGGATCCGTGAAGTTCAACACCAAAACCATTGGTCCGTTAATGTGTGGTGCCGCATACTTAATAACCGCATCATAGGTCCATATTTTTTTAATGAATTTTAAAGGGACGTTCCTACTTACTTTTCTTGCAACAACAGTTGCTATTATTACTGGAAGAAGTAAACCGTAATGAACGCCAAAATATATGGATTCAACAAGATGGCGCTCCCCCTCATTTTTATCGTGAAGGCTAGAGAATATTTGGATCAGCGCTATCCTGAAAAATGGATTGGTCGCTGCGGTTTTGTTTCATGGCCGCCAAGGTCTTATAAAGGATATTTCCTCGAGCTTACCACAGCGGTGTGGTTAGTTAAGTTCATGACGTCATGGTTTACTTTGTGGTTCGGTTGGTGACGTATTTCAATCCAGGGAAATTCCGCAGTTCGCTCTCTTTATTTCTCCCTCTCTTCGTCTCTCACGACACAGGAGTTTCATAGTCTGTTTTACATTTTTGTCTTACATTTTCTATGTTAATTATATTATTATGCTTTAATATGAGTAAGACAATTATTTGAATGTGTGGCATTGTACAGAATGAAATAAACACCGATATTAATCAAGCATCAAGCGCTAAATTCTCTAGATTAGAAGGTATCGAGGGTTGTTTAATTGCATTTGTTTGAGGCATCCTCAAATTCGTCTCTTTGTATATTTAAAAATCCATTTATATCATGCGGACTTACAGGAGTTCACACTCCTTTTCGAATAGAGGCATTTAAAATGTTTAACTAAAAATTGATCATAAAAGAAAAAACAAAAAGTAATTTCACAAAAAAGAGGTTATATTAATAATTACTTGATTTTGAACGCATAATTATGTCAAGTGGTGCTTTTATGTCGAATTCTTCGTTATTAATTAGCACGGAGTACGTAGCTATTCCATTTTGTTAATAATACATTTTCTAAAGAAAATAGTTAATACCTACTATTTAGCAGTTTCTCCT
>JAEQML010078137.1:0-12575 GCA_016904865.1 Pissodes strobi | reverse complement strand
TTCGGTCCGCGTTGAGTTACACAACCCTAGGTAGAGAGCTCTGCTTATTTCATATTTTTGCTGATATCGTATATTCCGTTTATTTTTGTAATTTAGATTTTCAATAATAAATCTTTAACTCTCTCTCCTGATGTTCGGCCCTGCCAAAACTAAAAGTATTTCAAATTCACTAGTAAATTAAAATAAGCGTATAATCTATCTCTAACGCTAAACTAGCAAAATTTTGCAGGAGAGAAAAAATCTTTCAAATACATTGTTTTACCAGAAAAGAATATCTGATTTGTTAGTAAGTCAATGACATAAAAAGTCAGAAGATATAACTACATATGACGTCACTTTTATAATATTTCCGGTTAATTACAGACGGTTACTATGCCATCAGAAAACGTCATTTTATAGCCAAAGACTAAAATTACTAAAATCGATTTGTACGTTTCTGAATATTTTTTTCTAATCTTTGACACCCTCTGCGGCCTAAATGAAGCAATTTTGGATACAGGTTGTTCGCTTAAATCGTTGTTTGAATAAAGGAGTACAAACAACGCTTAAATCGACCTATTTTTACGTTAGGCGTCTGTTGTCAAACGTTATACACGTATTTTCCGGACAGCCTGTATACTATGAACGATATGTAACTATGTTATATCTTTCATTCTTCAGATAACATGATTATTATTAATGCACTTCTTTTAACCCTCGGCACTACCTCGTAAACATTACGAATTAAAAAAAATGTCATCGGTTTAAAAATCCAGATTTCTTCTCCCTAGTATATATAAGGTTTTCTAGCAATGCGCACTTTGTTTACTAAAAGTTCCTTCACTTCAAAGTGATTTGGCCAACAGCGGTGAAAGCCTGGCGAGTTTTCATATTCTCTCTATATTAACTTATAATTTCATTATTTCTAGTGTCCCTAAATGTCGCCGATAATCGGAAGGGGTTTATTCCTGCTAATCATGTTATTTTGTGGAACAGGTAAGGTGATTAATAATACTTTGTCTCAAACAAACTTTTATCATAAAGGACTTCTTATTTTTTTTTTTAATTTTATTTGATGCTTATTAGTTCATCATTATGGATTATTTCTAGTATTTCTGTAATAGAAATATGGTAGACATAATTATTCTTAACGAAATGTAAACATAGTCAGTTTATTAATAGAGAATAATTTCTCATAATCGTAGCTCAACAAATACTGCGCCTGAGATGGAAATTTCATTAATAAGAATATGGTAAAATACCTTAACTATTCACTAAAACAGAGTTTTATCCACAATACCGAAACAGAATATTTGCACTCGACGCGCGTTTCGCTAACCATGTTAGCATCATCAGGAGATGATTAAAACTAAAATTAAAATCTACCTAACTCAGGCAATGCGTCCCATAGTCTCGGCAATAGGATCACCAACCTATAATATATCCAAGTGGCTGGCAAACCAGTTTGAAAATTTACCTATAAAACAACAGAATTCAGGAGTACTTAATTCCCTAGATTTCATCAACAAAATTAAAGACACGATTCTTAATGAAGGTGAAATTTTAATCTCGTTTGATGTTAGCTCATTGTTCCCTAGTGTACCAATCCCACAGACCTTGCAATACCTTGGTGAATTACTTGAGATGAATAGTTTTGATAACGAAATCAAACAAGAATATTTAACTTTAACCAAGCTTTGCATGGATCAAAATTATTTTCAATACAAAAATAACTATTACCAACAACTTGAAGGCACGGCAATGGGCAACTGTTTATCGCCGTTCTTAGCTAACCTTTTTATGAGTAAATTTGAAAATGAAATCAGTGAGGAGTTCGAATATTTTCCAAGAATATGGTACAGGTATGTGGATGACATTTTCGCGATTTTCGACACAAAAACCGCTAATGTTGAAGATTTTGTAACAAAACTAAACAACCGTTTCCCCACCATTAAATTTACTTATGAAGTCGAGAACAATGGGCAGCTACCATTTTTGGATACTTTAGTGATTAGGAACGATAATAACACACTAGAATTTGATATTTATAGAAAAAATACTGCCACTAACCGATATATTCCTAATGACTCCTTTCACTGCGACCAACACAAAATGGCCAGCTTTCATTTTTTAGTACACCGTTTGGTTAACTTTCCTCTTAGCAGAGAAAGATTTAATAATGAAAAGGAAACGATTAGGAATATAGCGAAAGTTAATGGTTTTAATACTAACTTAATAAATAAACTAATTAATAGGCATTTGTTTAGAAAGACCATTCGTGATTCCACTTCTTTCGTTAATCAGGATGAAAATACAAAATATGTTTCGATACCATATAATCCTCAGTATACTAGAGGACTCCAAAAAGTTTTTAAGGAAGTAGGTTTAAAATTAGTATACCAGACTCAGTTTAACATTAAGAAATTATTAGGTGGTCCAAAGGACAAAATTGAAATATTAGAAAGAAGTGGAATATATGAAATTGGATGTATGGATTGTAACCAAAAATATGTTGGGCAAACAAGAAGATCTATACAGACGAGATTCAAAGAACATATAGCTCATTTAAAGTATGGTAGAACAGAAAAATCAAGTGTTGCCGAGCATGCTTTTGATAATAATCATAGAATAACAATTAAAAATTTAAAATTAATTCATAATATAACTGATAGGAGATTATTAGACGCATATGAAAGTATGGAAATTATTAGATGTAAGAATAGTTTAAATAGAGATAGAGGGCCTATTCCGTATAGTCCATTGTATTGGTTGATCAAGCGTGACTAGCGGGATCCCAGGATTGGTTCTTTCTAGATCCGCTTGATTAAGCAAACAGTAGTATAAAAGGGAGTTAGGTAGATTTTAATTTTAGTTTTAATCATCTCCTGATGATGCTAACATGGTTAGCGAAACGCGCGTCGAGTGCAAATATTCTGTTTCGGTATTGTGGATAAAACTCTGTTTTAGTGCATGTTGCCGAAGGTTCCAAACCCCAACGTAGTTAACTATTCACATTATACAGTGCGCGTCTAAAGTCAGGACCCCCCCCCCCCTAACCTCTTGAATCGATTCATATATTTTCATACAAATTTGCGGGCTCTAGTAAGACAACATTAACGAAATTTTAAGCAAGAAATTACAGATAAAAATGTCAAACTGACAATTGGGCACGAGTAATACCTTATTTGAAAGGTCTTTGCACTTGTATTTCATCGTCAAGGTTCGAAGTCGCAGACGCTTTTCCAAACAAAATGGCGCCTTGTAAAAATTTCGGAAATATTAAAAAAAAAAATTATTTTGGCTTGATTGGCACCAATACTTTTTTTTGTTGTTACTGGAAATACAATTTATTAAATTTTGTGCCTGTCAAAGTAAAATTAAATGTTTTTTCTGTTGGTCTTGTAATTTGAATTAACACAACTTAAGAAACGCAACAATAATAAATCAAATTTTATCGAACACATGTTATGAAACGCAACAATAAAATAGTTATTTTCCTAACAAGTGCGCAAAGTGATACTTTCCCGCACGCTAAAGCAGTTAGACGAATGACGCGAAGCGGAGTTCGGCTTTGCTTTAAGTGCGGTAAAGACACTTTGCGCAAGTGTTAGAAACAATGCTTTTTCTACGAGTACCCTAGAAAAGTAGAAATCTTATTATTGTATGCAGAAAGCATTAAAATATTGAAAAATCGAGTATAGACACGGCAATTATGCGAAACAAAATGAGTGCGCAAAGAGTTTCCGTGCGCAAAGTTGAATTTTGCGCACGCAAATGTGCCGCTGAGTGCGCAAAGAGTTTCCGTGCGCAAAGAAGGTACTTTGCGCACGCGAGTAGAAAAAATAATTGAAAGAACACATAACAGAACCTAAACTACACATATACAGGGTGGCTCGAATTCGCGTCTATGTATGGGGAACTCGAAAACCGTAAGAGATACAGTGTTGGTCAAATTAAGGCAAAATTACGCATTTAGGTGCCTAGCAATATGCCGTTTAGAAAGTTTTAAAATTCCGAGTATTTTCGGAGATATCTGGAAAAACCGAAATTTTGAAAATCCGTTTTATTTTTTTCCTGGGCTTATTTAAAAACGGATTTCAAATTGAATTGCACTTTTACATTGCCACTTTTTCCGCTCTATCTAATATTGGTATCCAGTTTGAAATCCGACGTTTCGTCTTCAAGGGATCATCATCAACTTTCTTTTTTTTAATACGAACTAATTTTTTTTTATCGTATCTCAGATGGTATTGGCGTTATTAATATGACTATGTGTTTTTATTTTTTTTTATTTATTTTTTTTTATTATTATTTTTTTAACTATATATTTTGCTTTGGCGTAATTTTAATTAATTTGAGGTAGGTACTTTTGAAATTTTTATATTCTATAAAAAAAATTTATTTTGTTTTTTGAATTAAGTGGAAAATTGGAGCGTATTAAAAATTAAAAATAGTAAAATTATTTCTTACAAGAATATGGCCATGAACTATTACTCAAACAAGTTGCTTACTGCAAAGATAAAATATTCCCAACTTTTAACCTATTAAAAATTTTATTTAATAGAGAACATCAACAATTTATAATCATACTACGTGATACTATAAGAACTTTGATGGAAAAACACCTATTGGAAATTTGCTTATAAATAAAATGCACTAAGCAACTTGTTTGAGTAATAGTTCATGGCCATATTCTCGTAAAAAATAATTTTACTATTTTTAATTTTTAATAGGCGCTCCAATTTTCCACTTAATGCCAAAAACAAATAAAATATTTTTATAGAATATGAAAAGTTCAAAAGTATCTACCTTAAATTATTTAAAATCACGCCAAAGCAAAATATATAAAATAAAAATAATAAAAAAATAATAAAAATAAAAAAATAAAAAATAATAAACACATACTAATATTAATAACGCCAGTACCTTCTGGAAAACGATAAAAAAAATAAAGTTCGTATATAAAAAAAGAAAGTTGATGATGATCCCTTGAGGACGAAACGTCGGATTTCAAACTGGATATCATCATTGGATAGAGCGGAAAAAGTGGTAATGCAAAAGATCAATTAGATTTGAAATCCGTTTTTTCCGGATATCTCCGTAAATACTCGGAATTTTAAAACTTTCTAAACGGCATATTGTTAGGCACTTAAATGCGTAATTTTGCCTTAATTTGACCGACACTGTATCTCTTACTTACGAGTTCCCCATACATAGACACGAAGTCGAGCCAACCTGTACAGTCTATCCTGAAATTCTTCACGAACGTTGTGAAATATGAATATATGAAGCACATACCTGAATTATTCTCTGGCGTTAATAATTTAAGGAGTCTGGCTTTGCAATATACACCTTGGATTTAACATACTATCAACAACAAAATATCTATTGGGGCCAAATCTGGCGAACAAGCGGGCCATTTGAGTGGGCCACGACGACCAATCCAGCGCCGAGGATGGTGTTCATCCAGATAGTCCCTAACAATTCTACTGTAACGCGGCGGCGCGGCGCCTCATCGTGTTGGAATGTTATTTCCCTATCGCCAAATTTTCCATGATTTTCTTCGGCACTCTACACTCAAATGTTCTACAGCATTTTCGAGCATATCGGGATATAACGGTCCAGTCAAATTTCCCTCGATAAAAAGTGGACCTATTTCGTGGTTTCCCAAAATACCTGCCCAAACGTTGAGTTTTTGAGGAAACTGAGAGTTGCCTTCTCTATAAACGTGGTATTCACATCACTCCAGTACCTAACCTTCTGTTTATTCTCTATTCCGTTAAGTAAGAAGGTACACTCTGATTTTGTATCTCTTCTGGTAGTGAGGACTGTCCTATTCTTTTCGCATCAAGGATACTTCCAGGGCAGAGGTTTGAAATTTTTGGACTAACCTGCTTAAGTTCTTTCGCGTAATTGGACGATCAGGAAAGCGTTCATTAAAAATGCTTTCAGCAGCATGCTTCTATTTTTTCTTTCAGACTATGGAACATTTTTAAAAAACTCGCCATACAGTACACAAAAATGCAACGATTAAATCAACAATCAACAAATTTCTGTTTACCTGTGGTTAAATAAATCTATTAGTGGATCAATTATGGCTCATTCATACTACATACATACAGGGTGTTATCACCAACCTAACCCAAACTATCCGGTGAAAAATGACAAATTAATTCATTTGTTGGGGTTACCCAACAGATATAAAAGCGTTTTTTAAATTTTAAAAAAGCTGGCCATGCATCAAAACAAACGGAAAGTAAAATTGGGTCTGTTTATATTAGAAGTCTTGAAGTTATCAAGAGTTTAATAATAATTTTTAATTTAATTACCACTTTCTCATGGAGTTTTGAAATAATTTTGAATATGGTTTTGGCATTAAAACTCCCATGAAAATAAGTACACAAATCGTCTTAAGGTCAATTCGTCTTTTTCTGGAATCGTATCGGGATTTAAATCAACTTGATTTGCATAAAAACGGTGACTGGATCGGAATCGAATTTAAGAAAAGTTGGATTAGATTTGTTTGTTTGTGTTTAGAGATTTTGCCGGTTACTCCGTGTTCATTTTTTTTGCAAAAAGAGAACAAAAGTGGACAAAACCTCAGAAGCTCCACCATTAATAGGTTCAACATGGAGGAATGTTTGACGCGAAAATGAAGTTTTATATTTACACGAAATATTTCGCCTAGAAAAATATGTCAGAATGGCATAAGCCAGTGGTTCCCAACCTTTTTTTTATTGGTGACCCTTTTAAGATTTTGTATACATGTACGCGACACCCCTTTCCAAAAAGGGCCGCAGGCGATGCGGCGAGACTACGCCCAAGTTTTACCAAAATTTTCCAAAATTATTACATATTTTTCCAAACATCCTTTACCGCGTTGCGAACGCTACTTTAATAATTATTCAACTATCATGGATTTTTTACAAGTTTTTTTTTATTTAGACATACAAAATATTCCTGATATATAATAAATATTAATGAGTCTAGGGGGAAGGTAATTATCCCCATTATCCCCCGAAACAACGGTTTCAAGAACCATATTGTAGGACTTAACAAAAGTGATGATATTTTTTATAAATATATTTAATGTGATTACTGAGCTTGCCTCTGCGTAATAAGTTGTATTATTCTTGACGTAGTTTTTATCAAGGCCAATCTTATGTCATCTTGAATATAGAACTTATTTCTGGGTTCTATCTCGATCTGCAGAAGAGTTGAAAATCTGCTTTCCCAGGGATAACTAGAAGAAAAAATATCACTAATGTTTCAAAAGAAAACTTGGAAGGATACGAATGAGGAATAGAACAACAAAATCGAGTTAACGATTTTCCTGAAATATATCACGCGCTGAGGAGTCATTTTGAAGCTCTAAAACTTCACCTTGCACTTTGTCCACTGATGTATGACGTGAGTTTCCAACTTATGTCTCCAGCTTGATGTAAAGCTCTCCAAACATTGTAAATTTTCTAAAATTTACTTTATGGCGCCACTTTCGTAGCTTTTATACGAACACCTGAATATTATCTCTGAAGTCGATAATATTCCATGAATTTTCAAGTTTAGCTTGTTTTGCTGATGTAAGATGCATGAAAAATAAGTTATTCTTTGATAGAGATTCACGACTTGACTTGATTTTCAAGCTACTTGACTTGACTTGATATCAAGTCAAGATAAGTCAAGTATTTGTTTTTGAAATTCAAGTCAAGTCAAGCAGTTACACATCAAGTAACTTGAAAATCAAGTTTTTCAAGCTAACTACTTGATTTTTCTTGAAAAAATAGTACTTTTTTGATATTAATCTGATTAACTGCCAAAACGGAATAACAATAAAAATCTATGTATATATAGATTTAATCTTTTATTTAAAAAACATCTAAAAACGAAAACTCCAACAAACTCAGTTTAATAATAAATGAAATAATATGAAATATTCTGAATTCTGACAATAAAACAATAGAAAAACAACAAACATGAAGATGAATATCTAAAATAAATCTTTAATATCCTCATTTGCCATCCATGATTTGAGACACATAAGGCTTCTAACGGAGTTATCGCCTAATCGATTTGTTGTTTTGGTAAGAGTTAAGGCAGCTCTAGAAAACTGCCTTTCAACTGGAGCTGAAGAAGCTGGCGTTGCCAAAAAGTCTTTGGCCATTGCGGCAAGGTTTGGAAAAATGCATTCGTGTCTCTTCCACCATTCTAAAATATCTTCAGTACTGTCAGCTCTCGGGTCAGAAATATATTTGTCGATTTCGTAACGCCAGGCCATATCGTCGTCTGCATGTGATGGTTCAGAAATTTGCAGAGAGTCAGCCCTAAAATATTGTGCTTTAAAAATATCTTCAAAATGTTTAATTGCTTCTATCTGCAACTCTTTTCCCCAACTTGTATTGGAGAATGTTTCCACTTTATGTCGGGGGTCTAAAATCAGTACATCCAGTTAGTTCGTTCGTAATGTTTAATGATTTTGTCCCTTGCCGCTTGAATACTATTTATAATCTTTTCATCGATTTCATCTCGATCAGGTTTATTGTCAAGTTCCATAGCCCACGATTCTAGTCTATCCAGCAACATATTAATGCTGATTATTACCATGGGTAAAGTAGCATATGATTCACCTTCTAAAATTATAGAAATACTCTTAAAAACATTAAGGTACTGGCAAATTCGTTCAATTAACGACCATTCTGTGTCAGTTGGCTTTAAAGTTTTTAAATTTTCTACATTATCACAAAGGATGTTAAGTGCGTTTCTCATATTTAGACTCCATTTCAACATGTCGAACGTGGAGTTCCACCTTGTTATGACATCAAGTTTTGGCATAGTAAATTTCAGGTTTAAAGTGGTGCAAAATTTGTCAAAATCTTCACGTAAATTTTCAGAGTTTTTTAATTTTTTAGCAAGGGAATGGATTTTTCTTACAGAAGAGGGCGGAACTTGGCAGTCATCATCATCATCATCTGATATATCTGTCAAAATGTTGGCGGTTTCTTCAACCTCAGAATCAAGGATTTTCATAAAATCTCTAGCTGCCAAGTTTAAGATGTGTGCAAAACATACAAAGTGGATATTTTTTGTATCGATTTCAGAAATATGCGTTTTAAGTTCTCTGATGAACGTAAAATTACTATTTGTATTGTCGGTCGTAATACCTTGCACGCATTTTGTAACATCGTAGAATTGTAATACTTCGAAAAATAGCTTTGCAATTACATTACCAGTATGTTGCCCATATGCTGGCACAAAATCTAGAAGGATACAATGAAGTTTCCAATTTTTATCGATAAAATGGCCGGTAATACCATAGTACCCTTTCATATTAAAAGAAGACCATCCATCGATTGTGAACGAGATTTTTGAATTGCATGTTTTCAAAAATGACTTAATTGTTTGCTGCGCTGCTGCAAATGTTTTTAATGTCAAGGATTTCATTTGATTCCGACCAGGTAGAGTTGCCTTTGGATTTAGGAATTTGTACATTTTTCCACTTATAGCATCTTGAAAAAAGTTGAAAGGGAGATACTTCTGCGGTATATATTTCACAAGTAGTTTTTGAAATTTGTCTTGTTGGAAGTTTTCTGGACAACTAGTGGTCTGCAAAATAAACAAAACTGGAGTTAGTAAAATGCAGCGCAAGGTGCAAGAATGTTTACGTTATAATATCCCACTTTTAAATGAAAAAGTAAGTAATTTTTTTGAAATGCCCTATATAAAAATTTATAGCATGTCCCACAATTTTGAATAGAATGTCTTAAAGTCAATATAGATTTTTGTAAATATACTCTGATGAGTTTTATTGATGCAGGGTGTCCAAAAACTGCTGCACCGACTTCAAAATCAGAATTTTAAATGAGACATCATTACACAATTATATCATCAAACAAAAATTTTGTTATATAATAAAAAAGCGGTTCTAACGTAGAAGTCGACAGTAGTTCTTATATTTAAAACACTTTTAGAATTGTTATTAGAAAGTTGTAATTTTTTCCGTTCAAGAGCCGCCTTTTATTTAATATTTTGATATCTCGCCTATCTCGGTATTTATTAATAATTTATTAAACCTTTTTAATATAGAATAACTTTTAAAATCAAGGAACCTATAATAATAATAATAAACATTATAAAACCATAAGTGTGGCTTAAAATGAACTGATCCGGATTTTGAAAAAAAATGCTTTTTAAGGTGTTTTTGGGGATCAAGGAATCCAAATTAAGCATTTCTTTTCTAGCATATCATTCCTAATCTGTTTTTTTAAAGATTTTTTAAGAAGGGATAAAGTTAGAGAAAAACAAATGAAAGATTCGTGATCCTTGATCCCGAAATCATATAAAACGATAACAAACTCGAGTTTTTATGATCCAGATTAAAATTGATAATTTTTGTTCAATTAAAATGAACTGATCCGAATTTTGAAAAAAATAACTTCTTAAGGGGGTTTCGTGATCAAGGAATCCAAATTAGGCATTTGTTTTTTTTTCTAGCATGATTCCTTTATGTGTATTTTTAAAGATTTTTCAAAAAGGGATGAAGTTGGAAAAAAACAAATGAAGAAATCTGGTGCAGCACTTTTCGGACACCCTGTATAAATAAAATTCTAATAGGTAATTTAATTTTTTTTGATTGCCAAGAATCTTTTATAAATTATTTTTTTCTACACCCTGTAGTTTCTGAGGAAGAGGTATGCATGCGCCCCTAATAAAATGCCCACCCTGTACAATTATTTACTATTTAGTTTTAGCTCAAATCTAATTATTATTAATTTTTTACCTTCTCAAGCCAATTTGTAATTGTGCTACGCCTATTCGAACTGGCAGAGGCTTCTGCCTCGGAATTAGGTGGGCTGGATCTACCAAAAATGATTTCGTAGACTCAAGTGTGTTTAGCTTGCAAATGCCTCCTTAGTGAAGATGTTTCACAGTTTTTCATTTTTAAAACTGTATTTTTTACGACACATAGGGTACATTTGCCTTGTTTGTCAGTATTTTTCTTACTCTTAGGATCCTGCTCGATTATGAAATAATCCTTAATTTTATTCGTTTTATTAGATACACTTTTATTAGCTTTAACTCGTTTTGCCTTTGGTGGCGCCGACCCTGCACTTTCTTCTTCAGTTCGGTGTCATAGGATTCTGACACTTTTTCATCTACGATATATTCTGAGCCGCTGCTTTGAAAAGGTTCCGACTCCATTTCTGACAAATCACTTCGTAAATCAGACATAATAATTTTTTGCGGTCGCCGTTTATCCTTGAACAACGCTGCTCTACTAATAGCACGAACACGTCGTCATCGAGTGCCTGCTTGCTGTGTGAATCCCCTATTTAACCTCGGTGAATCCCCTATTTTAACGCTTCGATGCGCATTTCACAGATCACTATCAAGTAATATCAAGTATTTTGATTTTACTTGATATCAGGTCAAGTAGTTCAGTCCGAAAATCAAGTCAAGTCAAATATCAAATTTTCAAAAGCTTGAGTTTTCAAGTCAAGTCAAGTCTTTAAGAAAAAATTCAAGCTACTTGTCTTGATGAATCTCTATTCTTTGAATCCAGGTCTCATTATGTAAGTATGCCATAAGATATTTTCCTCGATATTTTCCTTTCATTTCTAAGAACAGTTTTAGTTCGTTTTCCACTTCAAAGACACGACCAACAACATTTCCTTTTGATAACCAACGAACATCAGTGAAGAATAGAACACTTTCGCTGACCTCAATCAAAGTATCAAGCCCTTATTGCAAAAGCTTTGGAAGAGTTTTAGAAGCAAAGGCCAATCGGTGAATCGTGCAATGCAATCCCTTTGCTTGGGGTGCAAGCTTTATAACTTTTAACTGAAAGCTCGACCTCCATCCAAGGATGGCTGGTGCTTCATCGGTGCACCCTCCACAAGTTTTTCCATTGTAATTCGTTTCTCCGCCGAGTGCCGACTTCACCCGGCTACTATCGGATAATGTCGCGTCTCAGGAGAATGAAAATTTCAATATCTCATTTATCGAGATAAATTGACTGGCGTTTTTTATATTGTTACACGGATTCCTACATGGGGGTCCGCCGCGTCGTAATATTGAAGCATCTGAATAATTTTAAGCGTATAGTTTATTCCCCGTACACTCAATGACCCCCCAAAAGAACCATTGCGACCCCTTTGGGGGTCGCGACCCACCGGTTCGGAACCACTGGAGACAGTAAAATTTAAATGAAAAAGCATTATTGAGTTTAAATCTAGAGTAAGCTAAAGTAAATGTGTTAGTGCTAGTTCATACCCCACCCTGGCAATTTAATATTTTCCCATAATTATCTTACAAACCTTCGATAAATATAAAGTTTGATAACTTCTGCTCTAAATGTGCTTTATTCATTTAGTAGACAAAAGTTTTTTAGCAAGCAATATATGACGTAAAATTCCACAACAACTGATAAGCTTATATTCTACATGAACACACTTTGATTGATGGCATTAATTTCACTAAAATAGATGCCTAAAATTGGCATTATCTTAATTAAGCAACGTTGCAAAGTATTCCATACCACTGAGAGATAAAGCGGTTAGTTTTGACATCTATTCTATATAATAATTATATATTATTATGAT
>JAEQML010078136.1:0-12575 GCA_016904865.1 Pissodes strobi | reverse complement strand
TATTTCGTGTTTTTTAGTAGACCGGTTTGGCTGCTTGCTAATCTAAACAAAACAAAAAAAATGTTTTTTTTTTCAATAACGATTCATAAAGGGATAGCTAATTATCCTTCTATGCGTTTTATTTACTTAAATAGCGATAACTGGAAGCATCCCTTTTTTTAGACGTTATGAAAAAAGAAAGTCCCGAAAAAAGCTCCCGCCCTATGCTTGCAATAGTAATTTTTGAAAATGAAACTGCTGATACCCTTAGGCATAAAAGAGAAACATAGCCCAATAAATTTGACTTTAGATTCGTGGCCAGGGCCACAAAAAACTGTGTACCAAAATTCATTAAAATCGGCGAGAAGTTACTTAAGTAAATCCTGGCTAGGTAACAAACATTTGAAAAAAGTGCTAACAAGGGGGCCCTTCATATTGTCCAAACCATCCTTCCTCAAATACATAGGACATTTTAAATAATCGTTTACTATATGGGCGCACGCTAAATTTTGCGATTTTTGTACTTTAAGTGATAAAACTGCGCATTTTAAATCGTTTTCTGATGGCGGAAACCAATTTTAACCAATATTTATATTATACAGGGACCATATTCCATCTAGGCAGATCACAAGTACTGTAAACAGTGTTGAATGTTTGTTTGTATTGATTGATACTGGCAAAATTAAGAAATTATTGCTATGCATTGTATACATCCCACCCTCTTCAAATATTCACATGTATGAGACTTTCTGCTCCGCTTTATGTTTTATCTTGGATGAACTGACAGATAGTTGTGAGATAATTGTTTGCGGCGATTTTAATTTACCTAATGTCACTTGGTTTACTGACTCACTCGGCTCACTGCCGGATGGTAGAATCACGTCACAAGTATTGGAGGTATCAGACTGTATGGCCTTTTATAACCTAAAACAAAGGAACTTTGTTCCAAATTATAAAGGAGGGTTCTTAGACTTAATATTTTCTTCTTTTGAAACAGATGTTGTAATTTCCGATGGGCCACTCCTGCCATGTGATTCTTATCATCCGGCATTGTTTTTTCACTATGAGGATGAATATAGTTGGGAGTATGTTAAATATGATTACTACTATTACAATTTTAAAGCCGCTGATTATATGTGCATAAATTTGTATCTAAGCAGCATTAATTGGGGTAGTGTTTTGGATTCATCAGATATCGAGATGGGCATCAAGTTATTTTATGATATAATGTATTATGCAATAGACTGTAATGTACCTAAAATTAGATGTAAGACACCAATGTTTCCTAAATGGCACAACCAAAGACTGAAAGAATTGATTATGAATAAGAAGAAGGCTCACAAAACATACAAACAGTGCAGCACCTTGGAAAATTATAGAAAGTTTTCCGAGCTCAGGGCTGATTGCAAACTTTACTCTAGAATTTCATACATGGAATACATCTCTAATATTGAGAACAACATTAACAATAAAAAAGATTTCTGGAAGTTTGTAAATTCAAAAAAAGGAGGGTATGACTTGCCAAATAATATGCACTTAAATAATGAATTAAACGCAAGTTCACCAGAAGAAATTGCTGAGCTGTTTTGTGAGCATTTTTCTAAGGTCTATGTTAGGGATAATGCGAATGATTATCCTAAAGATTATGTTGAATGCAATGTTGGTGATAAATGCTGTAATGTTGATATAAGTGTTCTTGATGTTTTTAATTCCATCAATGATTTAAATAATAATGTGGGTACTGGTCCAGATGGAATTCCTGTTAACTTTTTAAAAAATACTAAATGTGTTCTCTCTGAAGTCTTGCAAAAACTGTTTATCAAGTCGTTAAGTTTGGGTATTTTCCCAAAAGTTTGGAAGCAGAGCTACATTACACCAATATTTAAAAATGGAGACCGGTCCAATGTAGCTAATTATAGAGCAATTTCTGGAATCTCTATTATACCAAAAATTATGGAATCTCTAATTACCAGAGCCCTGACAACTCAGTTTGGTCATACATTTATACAGCAACAACATGGGTTTGTTTCTCTAAAGTCTACTGTTTCAAATTTGTTGGAGTTTCAATGTTCTGTGGTGGATGCCTTGGAGAGTCATTATCAGGTAGATGCGATCTATACTGACTTCTCCAAGGCATTCGACCAAGTCAACCACAATATTTTGATTGCTAAGCTGAGAGCTGTGGGTTTGGGTGGTTCATTGCTCTCATGGCTGGGCAGCTATCTTACTGGACGTAAACAAGTGGTAAAACTGAAAAACGTTTTGTCAAGTGAAATTATTGTTGACTCTGGCGTTCCACAAGGAGGCCATTTGTCTCCATTTCTGTTTATTTCTTATATTAATGACTTGATAGATGTCTTAAGGTGTCGCTTTTTACTCTATGCTGATGATTTGAAAGTTTTCATACCTATTATTTCTAAGGATGACTGTGTAAAACTTCAAAATGATCTCACCTGCTTTACTGAATGGTGTAAATCCAATAAACTAAATCTTAATGTAAATAAATGTAAATCAATAACCTTTCATCGTAGGAGAAATCCGATTTTCTTTCAATATAGAATTGATGACATGGATTTGGAAAATGTTCATAATGTACGGGATTTGGGTGTAATTCTGGATCAAAAATTTACATTTGTCAACCATATAGTGGAAATTTCTAATAAAGCAATGAAGTTGCTGGGTTATGTCTTACGGTCACTTAAGGACTTCAACAATATTTATGTCTTAAAGGATGTCTATTGTGCAGTGGTTAGAAGTGTACTAGAGTATGGCTGTACGGTCTGGTCGCCATTTTATCAAAATCATATTAACCTCTTGGAAAAGGTACAGAGAAAATTTCTTCGGCACATTGCCTATAAGCTGGGAATACCCACTGAGACCATAAATTATGAGGACCTTTATACACTGCTGAATTTGCCCAAATTAGAAACCAGAAGGACCTACATAGATTTATGTAATCTCTTTAAATTATTAAATGAGCTCATTAATTCTCCTAGTCTTCTTGCTCAGGTTAATCTGCATGTACCTGCTAGACGTAACAGACGTGAGTACTTATTTAAAACACAATTTCATAGGACGAATTATGGATTTAATACACCTATTGACAGGATCTGCAGGTTGGCCAATGAGCTGCCCGATTCAATGGATATTTTTAATATGTCATTTGCTCAGTTTAAGTCAGCAATTAGAAAGGCTCATTTCTGATATAGGATGTGCATTGCTGAATGATGTTATGTTGTTGTGCTGTTTCATGATTTAATTCATGATTTAATTTTGATGCTTGACCATATGGAGATATTGTTTCTTTTTCTCTTTGTTTAATATGACTTGTTATTTTTAATTCCCATTATATTGTACTAGATTTTTATTTTTAAGGATTTTTTGTACACGCATTGTATGTAAAAAATGGTATATTCCGTTAATAAATGTATTATTATTAATACATTAGAATGTTAACTTAAACATGTTTGATATGATTTGGACAAAATTTGAATTTTTGACATTTTATCCTCTTATGTTTAGCAAGTAAAATGAAGGATCTATTTAAACTTCTACTGATCCAAATCTTTTTTTGAATATTCACCCTTGGCTAAACTAGTAAATATAGGATGATAAGTAACACATTTTTTATTACGCATACATCATAATCAACGATTATCGCACGCTGCAGCGTGCTTAAAATGATGTTTATGATGCGCCTACTTTTTTAAAGGTTGCTATAGAAACATTTGATCATGTCAAATGTGACAGATTAATATATTTGTCATTATATCCCTTAAGTTTAATATTTAAAAAATTTTTGAGATTATGATGTATTCGTAATAAAAAATAGCGTATGATATACGTGTATAAGAGGCCTTTAAAGCCCTTGCGACTTGCAAAACACTCCGCTGCGCGTCGTGCTTTGAAATATGTCGCGCGTGCTTTAAAGGCCCTCTTATACACTTATATCATAATATACTATAAAACAACGTAATCATATAAAGGGTATATAAGTACTGGTAAGTTCAAATCAATTTAGTGCTTTGTTTATATGCACTTACATGCATACATACAATAATACAATGTGGGAATATGGCCATAAAAAATTAACAAAACCGACGAAGATAATTTAAAATGTTGCATACCCAGTTATATATATTTTTAATTATTTATTGCAAATTTACAGAGTTGTAACTCCAAATAGTACAAAACTTAATCAGTACGAAAACAATAATCAGTTACACGGGCGGCCGGTACATAAGGACTGCAGAGCTGCGGAACCACCAACATTTTCAAGAAGCTACTTGACTAATTTCTTATGCTTACACTAAATAATTAACGGTTCCTTAAAATAATAATGTAAAACCAACAAATATCCAATTTTCGGCTGGAAATGCTACTATTATAGGCCATCGCCGCTCAAAAACACACTGTGAACCCACGACGGACAACAGTTGACCAGTAAATTTAATATAATTTCCTAACTACGATATTTGAAAGCCCTTATCTGTACTGATATTATTCGGGCATAGTCCCTTGTCTCAACAATGATACACTTGTCAATTCGCAGTAATGAGCTATTTATAAATATAAATAGGGAAAATTCGGCAGTAATTTAGCTTGACAGTTCTTGCCGGTTTTTACAGGTATAAATTCGCTCTCGTTTCATATAGTTAATTAGAAAAGACATTTACTAATTTGATTTATTGATTTGTCTAGTTTGTTGTGGTTGTATCGTTTTTGTTCGTTGCTATTGTTAGTAGGCTGCTGTGTGGTATATACTGTAGTCTTTGGTAAAATGTATGTAGTGCATAATTTAGTGAACGTTAAAAGATTTTTTAAATACCCTTACGAGGAAAACCAGATATTTCTATCCAGATAGCTGGTGTTAGCA
Source organism: Pissodes strobi (assembly GCA_016904865.1). Classification (NCBI taxonomy): domain Eukaryota; kingdom Metazoa; phylum Arthropoda; class Insecta; order Coleoptera; family Curculionidae; genus Pissodes; species Pissodes strobi. The sequence goes on along the minus strand of JAEQML010078136.1, from coordinate 7,720 downwards.
GAGGAAAACATTACACACGTTACTTTAATACAAATATTTATTCTCAAAATGACTGGATTTGTGGATGCAGCCATACGCCAAAGAAGGTATCTCGAGTGTCACCCCATTTTTTCGCGTTTAACCTTCGGCGGTTTGCTCTTTTGCAGAACATCTATTATATTTTCCCTCGAGCCGCGATTCTTAATTCTACTCTTGAAGACTCCATAGGTACACCCAAAAATATCTGTATTCTCAAAGCCATTGTTATAATTTCTCATTAGTATATCCGAAAAAAGCTCAGTACCATAGTTCGTTCGATGATAAGCTATTTGGAACAGTTTCCTCGATCTTGTGAATCTTTGAGGTATGAGAAAGCAATTGATGACAGTAACTGACCGCATTCGATCTGACCAGCTATTAGTTTATGTAAAAAGAATGCCAATGAATCCTGCCTATGCTGTTTAACTGCCAAGACCTGGCAGTTAAATGCGAGTCCGATATGGTAGTCCACTAAAGGAAATCTTAGCACAGCTTACCATCATAACACACAGCTCGGGCACTCAGGGCGGGAACGGTTTACGCCGATCTCAACGCGCATTGCCTAACACAGCTTCACAGTTGTCGATATTAGTCGGTTACTATCGAACCAAGCCATAGACGCAGTTGGGACTATATTTGCGGATTTGTTTATTCTGTGTTTAATTTTATCAAGGTTTTTAGAGTTTTTTTGTGTTTGAAGTTAAAAACTATGAGTGAAAGAGAAGAAGGACAAGTTTGTGCTGTTAAAAGCTGCCACAACGAAAGTTATGATTCCAATAAGAGATTTGTTAGCTTTCCTAAGCAACCTGATAGATGAGTACAAACTTATTTCACTTGCGTTTGGGACCGTTCAGCTTTCGAACATTTCAACTTCCAACCCGGTATTGTGCATGCGTTTGCCGTGTATTTTAAGGTTAGATATGGAATATATCAATACCTCCTTGGAGGTATTGAATATATTCGCGGAAACACATAGAAGCTGCTGTATATCCACTATAATATGGCTCTTAACGCAAAATTTTTATCATTAAACTAATATTTCACTTCACGCATGGTCCTGCGCTCGCTTCGCTCGCTACAGGGGCTCAACGATCAGCAACTAACCAAAACTAACCCAAGGCATACCCAAATTTCAGGAAAAAAAATTAAAGAAATACAGTACAATATTCCAATCTTACATCTTTTTCAACGATCCACATAAACAATTATTTATAGGTAGTATTTGTACTTATATCCAATCGGGGAGCAGCAGTAAGATATTAACACCGGGTTAGATGGTTGTAATGTTCGAATGATGGAAAGTCGAACGATCTCCCTAGAGGCAAATACTACTACATTTTTATAAGGTATGATTATTGTTAATATTTCAAGACAATCTTGAACATTGTATAAAAAAATTATAGAATTATGTAATGTATGCGATTTTAGTTATCCATGTGAATATTTCCCCAATATTTGTTGTAGTGTTATATTTGAAGGTAAGGATGTATTTTACCCAAAAACAATCAATAATAATTTTAAACCCATTAGCAAAAACAAATTAATTATATGGAGACACCAATAATACATAAGGTTGTTTTGAATCTTTTTTATTCATTTTTCTTTATTTTTTATTGTTTGTCTTTTATTTTAAGTTTGGTATATTTTGTACAGTGCTTGTGTTGAATTAGTTAATATAACAAAAATAAATCCGCCAATAGGGCAATAAATAAAAAGGTGCAGGCCCATCTAGACGGTTTTACCTAGACAAACTGCAAGGGCTCCAATTAAAGATCACAAAACCTTTTCATCTATATCTCTGTTGTAATAATAATTGTATTAGGTGTTATACAACTAGAAAGAAATTTAGGTACAAAAGATCATGTTTCATTTCAGTCGATATTATTTGTACAAACTTAAGTTGACGTAAAACGTTACCTCCTTTTCTGAGTGTGAGAAAGACACATATAAAGAATATTAAAAACATTATTTCCTTTCAATTGTTGTCCTTATTTCCAATAGCTTGTCTTCCTGCTTAAGATTTATTTACTATATTGTTGATTTGTTTTAAATTGCCCGTAACTGTGCGTTTTGAAAATGTAAGGCTATTTATTTATTTTTAAGTATTTTTCTGTATAAAAATATAAGTGCTTAAATTATTTTTATTTTTACATTCCTATCTTATTTGGATTTCAAATAAACATAGGTACCTAGGTATTTATTATTACTCATCTTACATATACCTAGGTACTTATAGAGTAGGTAGGTATTTCAACAAATAACCTGGTAAATTCAGAAATTGTTTATTAATTGGGGTAAAATAATAAAATACATTTCTTCGAATATAAAATTGATAAATTCATTAAAATGTTAATAATAATACTAGGGATAATTAGTACACTGCTTTTAGATGTTTAAAAATAAATTAATGAGATATTTTTCTCTACATATGTTTCGGCTTGATGAGGCCTTTATCAAGAGTAGTTCTAAAATTATTATACCCTACTAATCGCCTGACGGTATTTTGTTTTTATTGCACTGTCAATTATGCAGATGTTTAAAGAGCAGGTGAGTTGGTTGTTCGTATTTAAAACGTCTGTTTTTTATGACATTTGGATTTCTAGGTACTCCAAAAGGTTCACCCTTTTGCTTTTTGTTTCCGTGTGTAAAAGTTTGACATTATTCGTATCTATAAAATGGCTTTTTTCTATACAATGTTTTGTTAAGCCAGAGTTTTTAATATTATGTAAAATCGATCGAGCTGTATATGTAGGACAAACTGGTCGAAACTTAAATATTAGGATTAAAGAACACAAAAAATCGATTTTACATAATGTTAAAAACTGGCTTAGCAAAACATTGTATAGAAAATAACCATTTTATAGATACTAATAATGTCAAACTTTTACACACGGAAACAAAAAGCAAAAGGCTGGACCTTTTGGAGTACCTAGAAATCCAAAAGTCCCAAAAACAGACGTTCTAATACGCACGACCAACTGACATGCTCTTTAAACACCTGCATAATTGACAGTGCAATAAAAACAAAATACCGTCAGGCGGTATAGTAGGGTATAACAATTTTAGATTTTAGTATACAACTACTCTTGATAAAGGCCTCATCAAGCCGAAACATATGTAGAGAAAAATATCTCAATAAATTATTTTGAAACATCTAAAAGCAGTGTACTAATTGTCCCTAGTATTATTATTCAACGATGTTTCACAAGGATTCTACCGTCGAAGGTATTCATTTCATTAGAATGTATCCACTGTAATAGCTTGAAGGTCTAAATAACTGAAAAAGTATTTAAAATTACAATTAATGCGATACTGTTAACGCTTATTTAAAATAAAAGAAATATTTTAAATCCGTCCCCGACTTCTACCCGCAGTGCGAGAGATAGATAGAGTCGAGCAGATCCTACCATATGAAAGATGCCGCCACGGAGTCCCCCAGCTGTGTATTATGATAAGCTGTGACTTGTATCACAGATGCTTAGACCGGTGCGTCGCAGGAAACCCAACATTCGTGAGGCTTTCCAGACTCTTCCGTCAATATGCTTATTAAAGCTTAAGTCACTGCTAAAAGCTACACCTAGGTCATTAAAACGGACCACCGACTCCAAAACGACGTCCCTGATGGAGTACTGGTGCTCTAAAGTACTTTTACGTCTGCAATACCGCATCACTTTACATTTAGAAACATTAGGTACTAAACAGATAAAGTCACACCAATTTACAAAGTTCAACAGGTCACCCTGGATACCCACGCAGTCCTCAACAGAATCAATGGCACATAATATCTTGAGATCAACTGACGTAACACTGTTGAGAAACAGTAAAAATAAGATGGGGCCCCGGTGTGATTCCTGTGGCACCCCCGATGTCACATTTATTTCCCTGGACGTCACACCACCAACCCTGACGGATTGCCTACGGTTCGCAATAGATGACTCAATGCATCGAACATAGTTCTCAGACAGTCTCACAGTAGAAAGTTGAGAAGCGCATGAGATGATGATGATAATTTTTTTAAACAGAAGGCTCAACGGACCGGCCATAGTTCTTAAGAAAGACAGAAGATATCCCATAAGGACCGGTGCTTGTTCCTCTGTCTAGATTTTTCAGTATCTCCAAAACTTCGTCATGCGTAAAACGGTGGTTCGTCAGATTGACACACTCCGTTTTCAATACCTCAGGAATCGGATGAACCAGATATACCCTGTAGCAATTCTGTGATTGTACTGCATATTCTTAACAATGCCATGATCTTTTTTTGAGGGAGTATGCTTAAGACCATAAGTATTTAATATTATTGGGAATCATTTGCTCAGTGTTTGAAACATACAAGTAACTGAGATCTATTAAATTTTTTGATTCTTTTCTCAGTTTGGAATAATGAAGATAGTCTCCCGTCTTTTTATCTATTATATTTGCGATACACCTTCTTCTTCTTGCTTGTTAGTATCACTTGGAATATTTGATACTCCGTATGTGCATTTTTTTCAAGACGTGTCCATGTATCCCCACAATTAGTATGTGGTAAAAGGTCTTAACAGAAAAATCAACATCAGTGCACGCCTCCAGCCATTTCCAGTCCATACTCAAGAAATAGTCGTTCAGTTTACGGTAGTCAGCTCCGTGAAAGTTGTATTATAGTTCCTCATAAGCATACGACTCCAACACAGGAAAGGTTGAAGGTTGGGAGGAAAATATACACATCCAAAAATAAGAACTTCCTTCTTCGTCCTGGCTAAGATCTAAACAGAGTTTTATCCACAATACCGAAATAGAATTTTTGCACTGAAGTGCAAAAATTATGATTCGTGGATTTAATTTTATCTCCCAATGAAAAGTCTCAAGTGCCAAACAGACTTAGCCAGACGTAGACTATAAGTACAGAAACTATTTCTACGATGACTTATGAAACTTAGAAAAAAATCACAATTAACGGGAGTAGAAAAGTGCCTTATATCACGCAGAAAAAGTTATGTTCCTAACTCATGCAGAAAGTGTCTTTCCGCACTTACTATTGTCGGTATTATACCCTCAAAAAAATAAAAATAATCTTGTAGCATTTATTTATTTATTTATTAACAAACTTAATAGCAATTAATAAATCTTATGATTAATCATGAATAATGAACAAACGCAGATGATAATTTTAAATTTAAATAATTTTAAATATAGTGGTGAGCTTTTTCACAGATTTAATGTCCTAAAAAGTAAGAAGTAAAAACAATTGGATTATTTTTTTTGACATGGTCAACAATTAAAAAAGGGCAGAACATTTTAACAGATATTACACAATCACAATTCACAAAACAATTTAAAATAGGTTCTGTTTATACTCAAAAAAAATTACTAAGGATACATACCTGGAAGTATTTACGGTATTATAGTACAAAACATAATTAATAGGTAGTTTTGCTATGGCATTTCGAGGAATAAGTGAAATGTTAGATATTATTATCAGATATTTCTTTTGATATTGGCAAAAAATATAATATTTATTTTGGACGGATTAAATATATATCATTATTATATTATTTGCGGGGTTAGATAAATTTTTGTATTTGTTTGATATACGAGGTTTGTTGAAATTGAATTTTTATTATATTTCTTGTATTAAATTAAAATAGATTTGGCTTAAATTACTAATGTCATCGTTGTCATTGACATCATCTTTCTCCTTTTTTATATATATCATTATTTTTTCGTTCTTTTTAAGACATTGTGTCATTGGCTTAGTTAATTTAGCGAAATTTTTAATAAATCTTCTATAATATCCTAAGAGACCTAGGAATGATTTTATTTCGCGTTGAGTTTTAAACACGGGGAACTTTTGTATTGCTACTATCTTTTTGCTATTTGGTTTAATACCTTCTGGAGTTACTATATGTCCTAAAAATTCAACTTCTTTACGTAAAAATTCGCATTTATCTAACTGAATTTTTAAGTTCGCTTCTCTTAACTTGGAAAATACTAATTTTAAATTTTGAATATGTTCCTGTAAACCTACACTAAAAATAATGATATCGTCCATATAGACCATACATATTTTATTTTGGAGCTCTTTTAGGACTTCGTCCATTACTCTTTAGAAGGTTGCTGGCGCATTCTTAAGTCCAATAACATGCGCAAATATTCATAATAACCATTGCTTACCGTGATTGCAGTTTTAATTTATGATAGTTTATGTCTGTTAAAATTTTGGTTTGTTTAATATCGAATTCGTGTCCTGTGTTTTCATGTTTGTGTAATGCAGTAGAGACATTCTTGGTGTATTTATGGCCGTTCAGCCTATTTTCTAGGCATTGTGTTGTCATGCCTATTATATTTTTTAGGGCAATTTAGGCACGGTATTGAGTACACCAGATTAGATTTCTTTTTGTGAGGTACTTTACTTTTCAAGTATTTTAGTTTCTCAGATAGGCCTTTTGTGTAAGGTATTGCCACATATTTATTGTTTTGAATATTTAATGGTGGTTTTTTAGGTTGTTATAAAACAGATGCGTGCATTGTTTAAAGATTCTTAAAATATTATTTTCTCAAAAGTGGTTATTTAGTAATGTTTGTTTAACTTTATTTAAGATTTCTTGTCGAAATTCTGGAGATGTTAGGGCGATTGCTCGGTCTGTTAGACCTATTACAACTCTGTTTTTCTGATTGTTTGGATGATTAGAGTTGAAATTCAAATATCGGCCGTACCATGTTTTTTTTTGTGTACCACTTAGTTTTTAATTTTTGGTTCTCAAGATTTCTGATCAATGTCAAGTCAAGAAAATTAATTTGATTGTTTTCTTCAATTGCAGCTGTAAATTGTAATTTTGGGTGAAAACTATTAAAGGCCTTAAGAATGTCATTGATGTTAGTTTGAGGTACGGCGGCGGTTAAACAGTCGTCAACAAATCTTTTGAAGAAAACCATATGAAAATCGAGCCCGTTTATAGCATTTTCTTCTAAATATTCCATTACTAATTGTGCCACTGTAGATGAAATAGGAGAACCCATGGCACAACCGTTTAACTGTTGGTAAAACTTATCCCGATATTGAAAATAATTGTTATTTAATGTCATATTAACAGCTTCTATAAATTCAGTTAGTGGAAGTGTGGTATGTTCTTTTAATTGATTCCATTTGTGTGTTATTATGTCTGATAATAGTTCATTAGGAATATTTGTATATAACGAAACCACATCCAGTGACACAAGTTTATAATTTTCTGCAATTTTAACTTTATCTATGTACCTTTTGCAACTAAAAGAATCTTTAATAAAGTATATAATTCATATATGTGTTTAAGAAGCTGTCTGTAGCGAGAGTCAATTCTTGCATTGTTCAGGGGCTTATTGTGGGAGCTGATAGACATCTAATCTGGTTGTAAGTCTATTTGTTACTATCTTTGTCAGAAGTTTGTACGGGTGGGGGAGTAAGCTAATAGGCCGATAGTTGTCGTTTCTTAACTTAGGCATTCTGCCATGTTTGGGGTATTCTTCTGCTAGACATTTATTAAGAAGAATTTTCATTGATTCTACAGTAGTGCTTCCACCAAGTTTTATCATTTCCGCTGTAATTTCATCTTCCCCTAGTGCTTTACCGATTTTCATTTGAGACAATGCTAGTTCTACTTCTTGTATGGTGATGTCACGCAAATCCTCGGAGCCCACGTTGAGAATGTTCATTAGTTCATTACTACTGTTTTATTTGCTTTATCAT
>JAEQML010078135.1:0-12575 GCA_016904865.1 Pissodes strobi | reverse complement strand
TCTGCCACGGAGATCTCCTTGAACGCTTTCATCAGAGATATGGCTTTTCCCCTCAGACTAATTAAAGGAAGGAATCGAATGAGTGAAGGGGACGGAATGGAGTGTTCTATCGATCTAGACTTGTCATGCGATCAGCCAAACTCATTTTATTGCACGATCGCATCTCGGCTGGGTAAAAAGATCAACTCCAAAATAGTGATGCACTAAGTTACCTGCTGCATGTTTCCGTAGGGGAATCGTTCTTTTTTCGAACCACTGTTGTGTGTTCTCGAGGTGAGGGGCATCATCGCGCAACTACATCTGGCTGGGATGGCGTGTCGCTCAGTGTGTTGCTTGAACTCCCTAACTCCGCACTATTGGCATTAACGGAGGCCTTTAATACCTTTTAATGGGGGCTTCGTTTCCGGGATACCTGCAACTAGGTTCCTAGGAATCATGATTGATGGCGGTTTACGCTTGAGCAGGAAACTGTCATCGGGACGCTTTGCTGTGAGAGCGATTCGGGAGAAATTGGGTCAGCGACTGGCAAGGACTGTCTATTTTTCTTTGTTTGAGTCACATTTCCGGTATGGTATGCCATTCTGGGGTGTGGCTAGTCGGGGCCTTTCGAACGTCCTCTTTGTTCTTCAGAAAAAGTCAGTGATATTTATTGTGAATGTGCCTCAAAGACAATCCCGTGGATCACACTTCGTGGCTCAGAAGAACTTGACATTGACATCTCTTTTCATTTTGGAAACATCTTCTCTTATTTTTAAACATCGCACCATGCTGCAGGGTCCTACACCGCAGCATGTGACTCTTCAAACTCATGATTTGCCCTTGCCAATTCCAGGTCACAGATTTATGAGGGTCGCAAAATTTTTAATCATCTGCCAATTAGTTTAAGAACGGTTAATTCATTAAGGACTTTTTGCAGATTACTTAAAACATTACTTTTAAGTAAACCATACTATAGTATGGAAGAGTTCTACCGGGACGTACTTGAGATTATATAATTTTAAAATGTTGTATTTTTGGTGTTTTGTGCTGTTTTACTCTGTTTGTATTATGCTATGTCTTTTACAGTGTATTTACTCGTTTTCTCTCGTATTTTATTATCTTTAATCTGTTTTCGATAATTTATGTATTTGGTACACATGCTTTGTTCACAAAATGTATATTTTTGAAACAATAAAGTACTTTTTGAATTGAATTGAATTGAATTGTACAGTATCTATTTAGTTTTATGTGTGAAAAGATGAATGCTTGAAAGTAGTTAGAAATTATTGTATATCAATCATATTTAATGCCAATTAATTATTGCATTATTAAAATACGTAATACCTAGAATACATGTTTCAATTCGCACCCTATGAATAAAACCCCCACCACCCTATTTTGATACAGTCCAGTATTTAAAGTGGTTAATTATAAAATTAACTACCATCCCCCACCTTTGTGGTCATAAATAGTTCAAAGAAATATTTGTTTATCCCGACCAGACACGTTCTGTACCACCTGTATTAACTGCTGAGCCTTGTCCGGGTGATACAACACACGCCCATATTTGAAGCTAGGGAAACATCCGCAGAGTCATGGTGAACTAAGTCACGGTGTATGAAATTAATGAACCCTGTATCATCTGCCGAACGTTATCCGGGGAGCACAATTTCACTGTGACCATGCAAACTCTCCACATTCCTACGGACAATAGTCCCAACTAGACTTTAACGCACATGTTGCCATATAACGGCCCCTGTATCAGCCGCTAAACGTTGTCCGGGAGAGGACGTCATACAGAGACATATATAAGATCAGATAAATACTCGAGGAATCGCGGAACGTTAAACCGCGGAATATGCAATTAATAACCCCTGTATCATCCGCCAAGTGTTGTCCGGGGGTCACAACTTTACCGTGATCAAATACTCCAAGATCCCGCAAGAATCTGCCAGTCTTTAGTTACCTAACCTTTGAGCTCTCAATTCAGAATGAATGCCACGGCGCGTTTCGCGGGCGTTTTCGTTTCTTTAATTACCTATGTAGAATTACATAATAAGTAGTAAAATAAAATAGGCCTAAGAAAAAATTTGCAGATAAAAAAAAATTTAGTACCTGCTAGTATAGGGCTGGGCTATTTGAAGTTATTACCTAGGAAACTAGGAACCGATAGCACGTTGGTATGTGCGGTTTGTCTAGGAGCTGAGATCCTCGAGCGGCTCTACAAACTATCATTTTAAAAACTGTTTCGGTATTACATTATCCCAATGACGACTCTGACGTCAGAAGAAAATCTAACCTTTGGTTTAACTCGGACGAGGCTCTAACCTCGCTATTTATATCTATGCTGTTATTCATTGATTGATAACCTCCGCCTAAAACCACACCAAATATGCAGAATTTCGGCCTTTTGCTCTCTTATGGAAGATATGCCCCCAAACTCTTAGTACTTTATGTACTCTGTTTGAAAATGCATTTTTATATTACATAACTTTTTATTTTCAGGTTAAATTATGAACTTGCCCATAAGCCTAAGGATCGAGTTACTCTGCGTACATGCCCTGAGAGTCCTTACAATACTGACCAGAAGAGCAATTTTAACCAATATGTTATGGTCCATAACAGAGACACACATCAGCGTTTCTATGAAACTGCAATAAATGAAACACCTAATGATAGTTTCAACAGTCAACAGATTAGTCGTCAAAACGAACACGCAAAAGGTTGGCATAAATGTCCAGAATGTCCCTATAGAACAATGAAGAAAACTAATTTATCATTGCATACCATAATTCATAAGCCTGCTGATCAAATCCAGTGGTTTGAGTGTTCAACATGCTCTTTCAAGACACCTCGAAAAGGTTCGCTAAATAGGCACCAATTGAAGCATAAAAAGTCTGACGAAATCGAGTGGTTCCACTGTTTACATTGTTCGTTTAGAACATTTCTGAAAGAGTCACTAATACCTCACTTAAAAACACATAGAACTGTCGATCTAAATTATCTAAAATGTCCAGAGTGTTCCTATACAACAATAAGAAAAAGTAATTTATCAAGGCATGCCATAGTTCATAAGCCTGTTCAATGGTTTGACTGTTTAGATTGTCCGTTTAAAACAATATATGCCAAAGCTCTAAAAGGCCATTTAACACTGCATCAAGGGAAATATACAAAAAGTTGGCATAAATGTCCCGAATGTCCCTATAAAACTAAACGCAAGCTCGGTTTACAGAGGCATGCCTGAATTCATAAGCCTGATGATCAAATTCAGTGGTTTCACTGTTCAAATTGTTCGTTTAAAACAAAACGTAAAGATTCTCTAAAAGGCCATTTAAATACATTCCATGAAGGGAACGACGCAAAAAGTTATCTTAAATGTTCAGAGTGTCTCTATACAACAATAAGAAAAAGTGATTTATCAGCGCATACTATAATTCATAAGCCTGCTAATCAAATTCAGTGGTTTCACTGTTTACACTGTTCTTATAAAACAAAACATAAAAAATCTCTCAAACGCCATTTAAATACATTCCATCAACGGAGAGAAGCAAAAAATTATCTTAAATGTCCAGAGTGTCCCTATACAACATTAAACAAAAGTAATTTATCAGTGCACACCATAATTCATAAGCCTGCTAATCAAACTCAGTGGTTTCACTGTTCACATTGCTCTTTTAAAACAAGATATAAAAGTTCTATCAAAGGCCATTTAAATACGCATCAAAAATGAAAAAGGTTGGTATTGTCTCTCTAAACCAACTTCTGCTGAACAAATCCAGTATATTCATCATGTTCTCTTAAAACATCTCGAAAATGGTCATTAAAGAAACACCAATTGAAGCCTAGAAAATCTGATTAAAAAATAATAATCATTTATTTGTTCCTGTGTAATCATACAGAGTAGATATAATTTAAAATCATTACTATTACCATTAAAATCACAATTTAAAACAAATATCAATTTAAAAAATAAATACACTTACAAATACAAATAGGTTTCAAACCTTCACAATCAAATCGAAAGTTTCTTTCACAAAATTAAAGGGATTTTTCAGTAGAAACTTTTTCAGAAAAACAATATGTGACAAACTCCCGACCTCAATAAGTACTTTTTCCATATTTGGAGGATACTACAGTGTACATTCCTTTGTACATAGGTGTATTTTGTATTTTCCATCCAAAAATTGTATTTTGTTCCAGTATTATATGTTGTGTATTTATGTTATTAATAAATAATGACTTATTCTTACAAACAAATTTTATTGACTCCTAGATATACATGTTTACAACTGCCATTAGTTTTTATCCCTAAAGACTGGCCTGCAGCTATTCCTCTGATCCATCCCAAATATTATTTTCAAGCACTTTTACAGTATATGCGTTCTTACTTCCACTGAATTCCCCCAAAAAATAATGCCTTATCTTACCCTTGACATTATAAGGTCTTCTTGTTCTCCAGATAACATGGCGGAGGATGAGTTTATTCACACTATTGTTGGTGCTATGTGCTGGTCGTTTTCAGAGAAAAGAAAGATGGTGAAAGTAAGTCGGCAAATGACAATATTAGACAAATGCGAGAAACTTAAAATTCCTAAATGACCTCTACAGAGATCATCAGTCTGCGGAGGTAGCATCCCAGATAAGGCAGTTTAGAGCTAGATACAGAGAAGCAGTTTGTACAGCTAAGAAAGAGGCCAATTCGGAGGTCAGACAACTGTGTTAGAGCAGCTTAGAAGATTGTCAATGAGAGCACAGACGCAGCACAAAAAACTGCGCCACCAAACATATCAGCGACAGACGTGAATGATTTTTTTCCCACTATTGCAGAGAGAATCTTAAGAGATGTCCTGGTACAGATATTGAGGTTGACGTTTTTTTGCAATAATTGGAAGTATCGGATCCTGTGGAGGGATATTCCTTCTATCCGAAGTAACATTTATCTAGGTTCGTGATGGAATAGAAAAACTAAAAATAAACATATTCTTGATATATACCGGATAAACGTGACTTTGCTTAAGAAAATCAAAGATACTTACATAATTTCTTCAACAAAACTCATAAACTGTTGCATTCACGAAGGCAGCGAATATTAACTATGACAAGAAGGTCCACTTAATGGCAAGAGAGCGCTACAAAGGAATCGTCTTCGTTGCCTGGTAACGTTCGGCGAACTTCGCCGCACACAGGTTGAATTTAAATAAAAGCTGGCCATAAACTATATTTTCGTTTGCGTTATATCTAATCAAATTTATGACGAAATTATTTATAGCACTCTAATACTCTATTTGGCTTTGTAAAAACACAATTGATATCTTCTGAATTGTTTGCAGCGCCCTGTCAAACTTACGTTAGGATTTTTTTATTATTATCACCAAATAAATATTTTGATAACTGGCTGTTTCAAAAATCTGTTAACGTTTTTAATTAGTTATTATTGATAACAATACTCAAGGTATGTAATAACTAATATTGAAAAGATTTTGATTTTGTGTTAATGATTTCACCATATTTCGGAATACTAATATTCTGACAAAAGACATCAAGAAGAAAATGTTGCTCGAATTTGCCCCATTTCTTAATATTCAATTAAATTTTGGCGTTTTGGGTGATTTTAAAATTGGTTAAAGGTTTCGCACAATATTTTTACTGTATATTTCATTCCTATTTTGTAATACAAAACAACTAAAAAATAGCGATATTATCTTATATCGAATATTGACTCAACTATAGAATTTAGGCGTGAAAATTAATCTGACAAAAGAAAAGGATGAGCTGTCGATGGCCGCCGCGTCAAAGGTCGCCTGATTGTTTCATTTGTATCATGGCCTGCCGATATTCTGCTAGTGTTCGCGCGGGGAAAGAGACACACCGTTGACATGCCGCCGCGGAGAGTGATCCTTTTTATCATATAGTTTTGCCCAAATACATAATAAAAAGATAAAGACTGATGTACTATACTGCTAACGTGGGAACACTCCGTTGAGGTTATGTGTTGTGTTATACCTAATTGTGCAACAACTGAAGCCAGATTATCAGAAAATGGCGCGTCGAAATGATCCCTTATTGGCTAAGTTTGTAACGTGAGCAGTTTTTCCTGCTGCTGTCTTGTTTGAGCATTTACGTTTCTCTGTTTTTTTTTGCTTCATATGTTGTACTGAAAGTATTTTCAAATGTCATTTAAATTACCCTTAACGCAACGCATTATTAAATTGGAATTTTAAAAGCTATATCTGTTGTAAATTTATCGGTACGGGTGGGCAAGAAATTGGATAATCGATTAAACGCTTAATATTTTAGCAAATAACTGAATAATCGAAATAATCGATTATCGATATTTTCTGAAATATTAATCGATAAGTCGATTAATCGGTAATATCTTAAAAGTGAATCGAATAATCGATTATTGTCGCCCACCCCTAATCCCATAATATTGTAGTAAGTGAAACTGAAGCTGAAATTTAGGTAGAATCATTATTGCTGATGCAATACTGATGTTATTATAAAAAAGAGGTAATAAATAATTTGGCTGAATCAGCAGAAAAAAAATTTATAATTTAGTTTTAATTTGTAAATATGACTTTCATATTACCTTGGGATAGTATATAATCAAGTGTTTTTGAACAACAGCTGCACTGATGCTTCTATATTTTTTACTAGTTTCGTCCCTATTAGATTAATTTTTAAAAATAGCGATATCTCTGAAATACATGTATGGCAAAATTGCAGGCCCTCATCAACGCGTTTCTGTCGTCCGCTTAACATTCATTTTGCTCGTAAGACTCCTGAATTAACCGTTGCAAAATCAAAATTTGGATCATCGAATTAAAAATTTAAAACCCTTTTTTACCACGAAGGAGCCCTTAATTTTCAAAATAATTTTTTAGAACGATTTAAGAACATATAAATGATCTTTATACAAAATTTTTATCGTCAGTGATAATTGATACTCCCTATATATAAATATAGATGATGAGCAAAAAATTCAACAATTATTTGTCTAAAACACGATATATTAAACGTGTAATACTTAATTACTTTTATATCTTATTTCTGATAAACCTTATTATGGCCAGCTTTCCTAGAAATTCGACCAGTGTGCCCCGGGTCCAAAGGTCACATGCCAGTATCATGCTAGTTTTCGCGCGGGGAAGGAGACATACCGTTGACGTGCCGCCGCGTAGAGTGAATCTTCTTATCGTAGTTGTTATTCGCTGACGAAGGGGTCTAACCGGGCTGCTTTAAGAAATCGACAGTAATTCCTGTTTTCAAACAAGAGGCTAAGGATGATAACTATCGTCCTATATCTCTTATTTCGGCTGTTTCGAAAATTTTTGAGCTGCTTCTGAAGGACCAACTTTATAATTATGTGGAGTCAAACAATATTTCAACTTGCAATTATGGATTTATTGGAATATGTTGTCGGGGGCTTCGAGAGGGGGAAGCATGTGGGTGGCACATATTGCACCTCTCGAAAGCTTTTGATTGCATATCCCATGAAAATCTATTAGAAAAGTTTAATTGGTATGGACTAAGTAATGTGAGCAGCTAGCTCATGCACAGCTATCTCAGTGATTATACTCAGAGTGTCTGGGTAAATGGGGTATTATCTCGGGAGATGCCTATCAGTCATGGCGTGCCCCAGGGCTCCATACTTGGACCACTTCTCCTGTTTAGCATTTATATCAATGATATCTGTACTGCCACGGACCGTAAGCTAATCGTTTTTGCGGACGATACCACGGCGCTATGTAGTGGTAAAAGTTTGACGGACCTATAGAGACCCTGTTGACGGCAGTGATCACGGAGTTGAGTCATTGGTTTAGTGCCAACCATCTGACTTTAAATATTAATAAAACGGAAAATATTGTATTTTCTCTCAAGGATGTGGGTGATGGAGTTGAGGCAGCGAAACTAAGGGCGAAGTTTTTGGGGATGCAACTTGACTCGAAGCAGTCGAAGCTGATATTTGAAAAACATTTTGATTCACGATCAATATTTCTTCAGAATAGCCGTGGAGGGGAAGTGTAGTTTTGATGGTCTTCCATGTATTAGTGCAATCCGTGTGCATCTTTGCCTATACTGGCTTAGGATCACGCGGATTTTCAGAGAGCTCTGAGGGTTGTTGAGGGCCTGGACTATAGAGCTAGTACATATTAGGGCGTCATTTATAAAATTGGAATTTCTCACTTTACCATGCCGTTTATATCTTTGACTGCCTTACATATATATAAAAAACATTAGTACCTAATTATGATTTGTGTTCAGAATTACATTCATATAACACCAGACAGTCTGATAATATAAACATTAATTTCCTAGAGAGATAAGGGCTCTGAATGGTAAGGATTTTACAGCCTCAATAAGATCTTTTCTATGTGAAAATGTCTATTAAAATCTGGAGCGACTGCAACTAGCTGTCCTTTAATGCATCAAAGACCAGTATGTCAAGTGCTTTCTGTTCAACATATCCCTCCTGGTGATTCTGTACTTTCCACTGTCTATGCAATATTTCTTGGAGTTACGATAGATGAGATCCTCAAATTTGAGCAACATATTGTGGCACTGCGAGTATTTTTCGCTGGTCACTTATGAGATTGCATTCTGGGACTGTTGTAGTGCTACAAAATGTCAACTCCATATTTATTTTACAAAAAAGGGCCATTAGGGTATGCTTGGGGTTCCTTTCGGACAATCTTTCAACCCAAATTTCATTTCTCATAAAATTCTGACTGTACGATGCTTATACTTGCTGGAAAGCGTTTGTCTGGTATATAGCAGTGGCGGTTGCTGTATAGGGCCGCGTGGCCGTGCGCCCCTCCTAGACAATGTAAACGTAACACAATTTAAATTTTTTCTAACATTTATTACATAATACTTTATTATAAAAATATAAATACATTGTGATATTAAGTTAAACTCTGATCCCCGCTTTGGAAAATATACAGGAGGCAATAGAAATATTACAATTTTAATGTAAACTGCTAGAAAGGAAATTTAGCGTTCACGGACACAAGGGGTCATCTGATCATGGTTCAGACGCATCTGGGTCGTCGAGATCTTCTTTATTATGAGGCAATTCTGCATTAGTGATGACACCATCCCAGCATCCACACGCATTTTCATATACGGACCTACACGCACACAATTAGGTTGATGAGACTCGGCGAGGCAATGTGCAGGGTGGAGCAGTGTGGCACAAGCCGCGCTGAGTTGTCCAGTTTTCTTCAGCCATACTTCGTTGCGTCCAGCTTTGTTCATGTTCTAAGCCACTCTTGTCAAAGAGCAACAGCGAAGAACTACGGAGAAAAGCTTCCCTACTCGGACTGCGAGAGCCGACATCGTTGTTTCTACAGAACAAGCTAACTTCCTGGAAAATGGTCAGAATAAAGTAAACTTGAAGCATGTACTCGAACGAACTCCGGAGATGCGGATGCCTGAACCGTGAGCTCTGCAGTTAGCGGAAAATAATAGCCTAACCGTTGCTATAACTGCAACAGACACGGATATTCTCGTTATGCATATCCAGCGCAGAGAACCTATACCCAGAAGTTGTATTTTTCGCCCGAGGGACCTGTGGGAGGGCTAGCAAGGCGCACAATATCGAATTGGTCCAGAGCGCCTTGGCAATGTGAAGTCAGTCATTCTCTTTGCTCATGCCTTTTCCGCCTATGATACAACGTCGGCTATATTTTGTGAGCAGTATAGAAAATACAATTGGCAGCACTGACCGTCACCGTTATTCGTTTTTCAAATAAGAGTCTAGCGACCCGACCAAATTTTCGATACCAAAGGCCACCTATACTACATAGGCTCGCCTTGCGTGGAATATATTCACAAAGAAGGGGGATTCTTTGTGAATGTATTCGCGGAAACACTTGCAAGCTACTGTATATCGACTATAATACGGTTTTTATTAAATATATCCTGGTTTTTAGTTAAATAAAACAACATATTTTGGAAAAAGTGCATCCAAAGTACGGGCACGTATTACAATAATTAATATCACTCTCGCTGCGCTCGCTACGGGGGCTCAAGAAAAGGAAACTAAGCAGGTGCTAACCCAAACTAACTCAAGACATACCCAAAATCAAGAAAAAACTGTTTAGAAACTTAACCTTAAAAAAAATAAAAAGAAAACAACGGGGTTTGAACCCGAGCCGCCGATAAATGCTGCTGCCGAGTTCAGACCTAACCATCTAGTCCTCTGGACCACCACGCCTTATATGCAAATCGATTGCATCACGGTCACGGCACAAGGAGAAACGGTATAGTATTGCGCACCGCTGCCGGGCTGTGACGTAGTTTGCGGAAAGTCTCTGACATAGCGCGCATTTAAAATATATTGGTTTCACGACAAGAATTGCATAGATTTAAAATCTATGAGATTTAGAAATAACTTTTGATTTGACAAGTGGTAAAAATGTTTTTTCTATGTGATAAGATGTTTTTCATGTGGAGAAATAATTGTTTATCCAATTATACTACTATTCAGTTGCTTTGACAACACTCTGCGTGCTGACATTCTAAAGTATACAATTAAAATAAATATACAGTATTTTTTATGTTATTAGTTATTATTTTCACAACGTAGAAGCTAGTTAGTTTTTGACCTCTCTTAGTTTTTGATGTATAATTTAATAACTTCTCTTATAAGTGTATGCGCAGCAAAAATAAACGTTCTCAAAATGAACAGAACATATTATGTAAGCTAAAAGTTGGATGTATTATTTTCTTTTACAAATTAATTACAACCTATCACATAATAGACCACCTAGTTAGTTAAATAGATACCATTGTTTACGTTTATCTCATCTTCCCGTCTACACGCATTGATCCACCTTTTACACAGCTCTTTATTTTTGGGGGAACGAAAATATCTAATATTAGTGTCTTGAGTAGATTCAGTGTAGTTATTACACTTTGCCACAGCACATACAGGCATTTTGAAAAACAAATAAAACATTCACAGTTAGAAAACCACGATGTCAACTTGTACAAACGTACAAATCCATATCAATCGAATGCAGTCGTCTTGATTTTCTTACGCAACCTACGTAACTGCGCGAACTCGACGAGTTTTGGCTGCCGGAATACTATACCGTTTCTCTTTGTACCGTGATCACGGTGACATAGCGCGAATGCAATCGCTTGAGTCAACGCCATCTGCACTAGATGGCGCTAGAGTCGGTATCGAAAATTATATCGGGTCTACAGACGCTTGTTCAATTCAACACAAATTTGTGTTCTTCAATTTATCTCAGGGTTGCCAGATTAGGGGATTTTCCCCAAAAATTAGGGGATATTTTTTTCTTTGGGGTATTTTTTGGGGATATTTTATTCTGGGGATTTCTATTGGGGAAAGAATATTTACCTGGGGAATAACAGGGGATTTTAAGTTTGACGCGACTCGACTCAAATCTGATCTCATAAATCACAAAATCAGATATAAACACAAAGATTCAATTATTCTGATCATAAAATGTAAAAAATATATATTTTACTAACCTTTATGTCCGAGCTGCGCTGACGCCATCTATAGTTGTGGCATAAAAATATTTAATCCGCCAAGTGGTTTTATATACTTTTAAAGAAATGTATCGTTATTTAACTTTAGGGAAATAATCTTAGGTGAAATATACTAACCAGTTCAAGAAATATTATATTTTTGAAGTGAAAACGCCTTTGGGCCCGTTTACACAATAATCGACTAGGTATGTATGTATGTATAATACCGGTCCGTATACTTATACTCGTTTTTGGCAAAAACCTTCGAGTGAGGTGGTGGATAGTGGTGCGAGAGTTATCGGATTCGATACCCGAAGCCTTCTTTCAAGAAACTTTTTCCTTATTTAGCTTTTAATATCGCTTTATTGGAGTTTTCACTCCTGTCGTACGGTCTTAAGTACACTCCTTCTCTTTTTTATCTTATTTTTACTGTTGGTTATAAGTTCTCTCTTTCATTTTAAAAATAAAAAGATTAATGGACAAAGTAGCTTTATTTGCACTAAATATTTTCTAGTTCTTGAGGCTTTATTTTTAGAAGAGCTTATTTTGGTGGTATTTTAGAGATATAAAAAGAGGTATAAAAAGATTAATGGACAAAGTAGCTTTATTTGCACTAAATATTTTCTAGTTCTTGAGGCTTTATTTTTAGCAGAGCTTATTTTGGTGGTATTTTAGAGATATGGGGAAAATATTATAGCCACGAAAAATTATTAAAATCCAGGAATAACATATCATAATCTACGAAAACAAAAAAAAATATATTCTGGGGAATTTTTTTCAAAAAGTCCTAAATTTGAGGGATTTTTGAATTTCGACTGGGGAAATTGAGCCGAACGGTCTGGCAACCCTGATTTATCTATGATCACAAAATAAGGGGGGTATTTTTTTTAAATATTTTGTGTCTATGATTATGATTGAAGAGAAAGCAAAAGTAAATGACCAAGACCAATTGCTGGGCCAAGAACTTGATAAATTTAGGGAACTATATTTTCTCCAATAGAAGCATTAAACAGTTTCAATATTATACCTTGTAATTTGGCAAATAAAGTTGCCAAATGCAAATGCAGTTAAAGAAAAGGATTATTCTCAGT
>JAEQML010078134.1:0-12575 GCA_016904865.1 Pissodes strobi | reverse complement strand
AAAATAGGCCCTAATATTATATCACCAACAACGCCACACCAAACACTGAAAGCTTTCCATCCTGATGTTTTAACAGCTTTAACAAGGCGAGGGTTTTCTTGACTCCAATAATGGGTATTATGTCTATTATAGACACTTCTTGTTGCAAAGCATGCTTCGTCTGTCCATATTACTATGCCAAAAAAAAAATCTTCATAAAAGTTTCGCTTATGTCTTGACAAGGTAATAGAGCAAATCCCATATTTTTTGCTTGTAAACTAACAAAGATATCACAATAAAATATCGCGACCGTTTTTCGTCACGCTGCCACGGCCTGCCAGCGCGGCCTCTCGTCGTGTCGCGACCTTCAAATTTTACTCTCGGCGCACGTTAAGAAGTTTCACTTCAAAAGTGTCGTCCATGCGTAGTTGTTCCAACATAGCATTACTTTTAGATTGCTTTATTGTCACATAAGAAATTACAATTTTCGTCGACAAAGCTCCTAACACTACTTAACCAAAATATACTATGATTAGAGGAAAACAACTCTCTAACAGAAAGTCAAGACCTCAGACAGGACAGTCAAGACAACGATGACACTTAACAAATAGCAATTAGACGCAAGAAAAAACAAACAGAGTGAAAAAACCAGTGCTTTGTCGAATAGACCAACACTGAACCAAGCAATAAGTTAAAATGAATACAATAAATAATGTCAGCGAACGGGTTTGTCTGGTATAATAAACTGTATCTCTATCCAATTCATTATTATACTTCTCGTATGCCAAGCAAACACTCTCTAATATAAATATGGAGGTCAAGGTCAGAATTCTGTGCTATGAATAGTGCCTTGCATGGTTCCCTTGGTTTGGTCTTACACATATACCTTAAGGCTCTTTTTTGCATAATAAATACCATATTGAGCAGATATTGGCTTGTATTTCCCCAAAAACAAATCCCATACCTCAGGTGAGAATCAATAAGTGCAAAGTAGCACTTCCTAGCACATGATGCATCAAGTTCCCTGGAAATAACGCTTAAAGCATAACAACCCATTGCCAATTTACTACACAGACCCGTAATATGGGCTTGAAATATTAATTTTTTATCAATAGTTAATCCCAAGAAACTTGCATTATCCTGCTTCTTTAACAAATTGCTGTTCAACTGGATATATCCAACTACACACCCAAAAGTAATAACATTTGTTTTTTCAAAATTAAAAGTTAGCAAGTTCGCGTCACATCACTTTTTGACAATACAGACATCACTAGTAACCATTTCAGTCAATTCCGCATCAGTACCACCATCCCAGAGGATGATAGTATCATCTGCGAAAAGTGTGTACTTGCCTCTCACAGGTACCCCAGAAATATCGTTAATATACACAAGAAATAAGATGGGCCCCAACACTGAACTCTGAGGTATACATCTGATTCTCGAGACATGTCTCCCCCAAGTGATACCCGTTGTGTTCTTCCCGAAAGCTAAGAGAAACCCCCTAAATCCATAATTTTCAAGCTTTTGCAACAGTATTCCATGATCAACACAGTCAAATGCCTTTGTCAAATCACAGAACACTGCCGCAGCCACTCTGCGCCTATTAAGAACGGAATATAATTCTTCCAGAAATGAAAAGATTGCATCATTGGTGCTCTTACCCCTTTGAAACCCGAATTGATTAGCACATAAGATTTTATTTTTGTTTAGGAATGATAACACTCTTACTTTGACCAACTTTTCAACAATTTTGGCCAGTGTTGATATAAGGGAAATGGGTCGGAAGTTAGATCCCACTATCACCCCCCTTATGTATAGGAATAACTATGGATCTTTTTAAGGATTTAGATTCAGGGAAATACCCTCGCAAAAACGGATGATTAATAGCATCAACCAGTGCTTCCAAAGCCGACACCGGCAACTATTTTAATTGATATGTCGTCCCACCCAGATGCATTTCTATTTCTGATATCACGAAACACACCGCAAAGCTTCTCAGAATCTGTTGGAGGTAAGAAAAAGGTATTCCGAATTGAACCTTCTCTCATAAACTGAGAAAAATTATACTGGCCATTGATTTTTCTCGACAGATTGGCCGCAATATTCCAGTAGTAGTCATTTAACATTGTGGGGTCCATATTAGTGGGCGCATTTCTTCCACCATCAGTGCCACGAAGATCATTAATAATTCGCCAGCATTCTTTCTGCATATTAGAAGAAGAGGATATTCTAACATTATACTAACTTTTTTGGCTTTTTTTTATTACCTTCCTATATATACTTCTATACTTGTTAAAATAATGCAGAAATGAGGCATTTTCAAAAGCATATTTGCGAATAGTATGCAAAGAACGCATATTTTTTGCTGAAATTCTAACTCCTTTGGTTATCCAGGGCTTTCTATTCTTGTTCTTACATTACAAAATTCAAGTCGTTGGCGTTTATTTTCTTCGGAGAGTTGTTGAACTTTCCAAAACTTATAAGGTTGAACTTCTTGAGTGTGCTTTGGGCTCTGTAAAATGTGGTATTTAATGCTTCACATGCTGTAGGTATAGAGTGAGTCGGATTTTCTAAAAATTATTTAATGTTTAGAAAGAAATTAGTAAAATCAAGTTTTGTATATACCATTAAAATAAAGAAGAACATCTAGCTGAATATGAGCGTCAGGTTGTCGCACTGTCCTTTTTTTTCTTTTAAAATCTTGAAAATGTATTGTTTTCCTGTAGATTCTCGCAAAGGTGTTCAAACTTGGAACTTGCAGGTTCTGATATAACCTTGCATATGAAGTCCTAGCTTCCCTCTTATTTTTATTACATTTAACGTATGCCATAAATATACTAAGTGGTTCTTGTTGAGTGAAAATAAACTTTTTTACTTTTTCCGGATGCTTAATTATCACTGACGACTGACATATACCGATTTTTCCATAGAAACCCCGTAATGACTTAAATTAATTCATATACGAAGGGCGTAGAAAACATATTAATAGTACGGTTTTCAATCACCGATAGCGCAAAAACAGTTGAATGCAGATATATGTTATATTAAATGAAATATACTCGAAATTTTACGTAGAATCAGAATATGTAACAATGGCTATGTTCAACGGGTCTTAGCGATTGTAAGCGCTTGCAAGCGCTAACCGCTAAATCAGTATTGAACTACCCCTTAGCAGAAAAGCGAACGTTAGCGTAGTTAGCGCTAAATGAAAGCGCTTTTTTAGTCAGCGGGCTACGCTAGCACCAAAATGGCGAATAATTTCAAATAATAAACTAACCTTTCATTTTAAATTTTAATTATTAAATTGTTTATGCAGATTTATGTTAAAGGTATGTAAAAAATGGATAATAATGACACACTTATAGCATCTAACTGGACTGTGATCACCTATGCAAGTGGGGACCACGGTCAATTAAGTGACCGTGAGTTGTTTGTAATGGCAACAACATAATTCTCGAACATAAATATAAAAGTAAGCGATTTTTGGAGAAATTACTATTAGGAATTCGAAAAGCGGTAAAATATAACTAGATTAGAAAAATGTCTCGTTGCCGAGCTGACAAACGTATAGTAATAGAAACTATTTTTTAAAAACCGAAAAAATAAACAAATAGGTTATGTTATGAAGTACGTCTTTTGATTTTGACAGTAGACTTTTCCGCAAAGGAGAGTGTCGTGTCGATCAACGCGACTGTTAGCGCTTAGAAGCGGTAGCGTAATATGCTAAGTGCCGATGAACATAGCCATAGGGTATTCCATTTAAAAAAACTAAGTTAGTCGTTTTTGACGGCTTTACGACGTTCGTTTGTTTTTCTGATATCAAATTCTAGCACTTTGAGCGAAATCCTACAACTTTTCTAATTTAAACGTTTTTCTAATCCTTCAAATAAAAAAGTTATCTATTGGTCCAAATATAGTAAATCACCCTGTACATTGTACATAAACGTTTAAGTAAATAACAAATACAGAGCATTCTTGTCAGACATGAGCTAACTAAGGCATTACTAAGGTAAAAAGAAATAAGAATTTAAGTTTTAAAGAAATTAGATCCAGAGTTTTTTGTTTTAACATAGAGTCTCGAATTACACTCTACTGTATATTAAAACTAGGGAGCATTTAAGTAAGTGCATATAGAAAAATTAAAAACATGCATGATTTTGCATCCAAGGACCTCCGCGATACTCGTTAATTCATCCTGTTTGCACAAACGTCTGTATATGGCAATTGCAAATAAAATACAATAGCATAACAAAATTAATAACTAGTGAAATTGTTTACTATCTGTATTGCAAATGGAAAAATGAGAAACTAATTGTTTATTTCCTAGTTATATACAATTTATTATTTAAATCTTTTTTATAAACTATATAAATAGTATTTACCGAATTTATTAATTATAGCATTTTTTATACACTACGTAAATGCTATTTAGTGAAAGATCTGTATTACGCAAGCGAAAACTATTACATAACTGCATGATGCAAGAAATATGCGTTTCTTTTATTATTTATTTATTATTTATTAAATTTACGGGTTACCCCCATTTTTACAAATAATACAAATATAATATTAAATCTAATAACAAATCTACTTGATGACAATATTTAAATACATACATACATTTCCCAGGCCAGGTAATGTGAGTCTAACCGTGTTATACATTTGATTTGTCTTTTAAAGCCAGATAGGGTGCCACCAAAAAAGTCTACATCTAGTTCATTAAGCAATCGAAGCGTTCTGTCAACAGGGGAGTGGCGTCCATAAATAGTTGCGTGAAAAGGAACGGAGAATAGACTGAAGTTACACAAAGGAGGATTTGGAACATTCAGACTCACCTTAGAGAGGAGACGTGGACAATCCTTTAGCCCATTAAGCAGTTTATAGACAAAGCACAAATCAAACTGCAGGCACCCCCTCTCAAGAGTTTCCAAATTCAATCTGAGGAACATCTCCGACCTGTGGTAGTTGTCAAAGTTCACCCCCATTTTAAAAAGCAGCATGTCGCAGGAACTTGCGACTGCACCCCCTTCCAATGAGTCAATATATGTCCGATACTCGGGTGACCAAACAATTGTTGAATATTCGAGGTTGGATCTCACGAGCGAGACATAAAGAATCTTAGCCGTGTTTGCAGAAAGTTCACTACAGTTTCTCATCACAAACCCCAGAATGTTCAAACCTCTCAAGCGAATCTTAGACACATGCTCTGCAAAAGACAGCTTTTCATCAAACCATACTCCAAGGTCCCTGACAACCCCCACACTTCTAAGATTCTCGTTATTGATTTTATATTCGGAATTGAACTTTTTATAGCCCTTGAAAAAGCTTATATAACAACACTTCTTGACGTTCAACCTCAGGATATTGGTCTATGACCAATCCCAAAGAGCATTCAAATCACTCTGGAGTCTCACTGAGTCCTCCCACTGCTCAATCGTCCTGTACCTACATATTGAGATCATCCGCAAACATACTGACTGTTGAATGTTGGATCATACTTGCTATATCGTTGACAAAGAGATTGAACAGTAAAGGGGCACAGTGTGAGCCCTGAGGCACTCCCCACCACCCTAATTGGCATGGAAACAAACTTTTTAAATTTTAACGCTCTGCAACCTACCCTGAAACAAACTCTTCAACCATGCAATGAGTGATGGATCAAGCCCCATAGCCTGCAATTTTGCCAATAACGACCCAAAATTCACCCTGTCGAAAGCCTTCGAGAAGTCAGTATAGCCAGAGTCAATCTTAATTTTATTTTACTGCGATTCGATAGTACATGAAGTAAATTCCCAAAGCTTTCCCGGAAAGATTACTGAAATATGAAGTGTAATATCTGGTTCTTGAAATTATAATATGCATTGGCATGTACATAAGAGACCGATCAATCCCCGGGGATTAAGAAAAATATTAAACAGCCCGAGTCAACTAAAGTTAGGTTGAAATATCTGGTTGCCCACAACTGTGTAAATTTGGAGCAATTTTGATGGTTGTAAATAGTTCAATTTCGAACTAGTTGTTAATTTGTTGGCATATTTGTGGCTTCAAATATTATAAATAGAAACTTTTCAGTTTTCAGTCCACAAAGCTCGATACGGTATACATATTTTGTACTATCGTAAACTAAGTTACGCGTTCGTTTATGTGGTCCAAAACCTTACTTTTAAAATAAAATGATAAAAGCTTTTATCCGGAAAATAAAACACGGCTGTGCTCCTGTCCAAATTCTAGTGACTACGCCAACATGGACGAATTACTCGAGGTTTAAGCTACAAATCCACATAGTGTCATCGATAGACTGTCTGGTTAAACCTAAAGTGAGGCCTAACTCTATATTATGAAGGTTAACCTATGGCGTTTTCATTTAATTTAGATTGAACTTGTTAAGTTCGATACCATTTTTGATACATATCGAATAAAATGGACTGTGTAAACCTAGCCCATATTTCAGTTATCCGATAGCGGAGAAAATATACCATAAACAAAGCACTGAATTATTAAATTTTTAGAAATGTCAGCCTTAATTTGCACTCTTGCTAGATCGTCTTCAGTATCATTTACGAAGTAGGGTTTCATGAGACCTTGATAGGACCTATCGGGATTAGACCGATAACTCGCGCGAAAAATAATTGTATTTATACGATTTAGCAATATTAATGATGTATATAGACGCCCGTCTGCCGTCCCTAACTGGACGCTTTAGGGGTGGGGCGCCGTTTGAAAATGGTGAAAAAAAAAACATGTATACCTCGTCATAGGTATAGTGTTTTTTTTTTTTTTTTTTTTTTTTTTAAATTAGGACCGGAGAAAGTATCGAAAAATAACAAATCGCCGTGGAAGACGATTTTTATAAACGCCCTTTTCCAACAGAGGCCGCCGATATTCCTGATTTTTCCACTAAAACCTTGTGATAGGTACAGAGTTGTTATTTGTCTTAAACTAAAGGTATTTTAGTATGAAATCTAAACGTTTTTAGTTCTGCCACAGACGGACGCTCAACGTCCGCAGATGCTTTTCAAAACATTCGTTGCATCTCGCTTCGATGCGCAAACCACCACACGTTAGAACGAGATCGCTTCTATATAGCGTATTCTGATTGTAAAAGGTATTAAAATAGGTTGCTGTCAATTCCAACATACAATTATTGATTCAAATAAAAAAAATACACAAAACAGAAGAAACTAACTTTTTATCGATAAACGATATCAACCTCAAGATATAAACAAATATCCCTACTCAGACCATATTTAGCTTAACACTTTAATATTAAAAATATATTAACACAGTTTTCGCTATTTTTCTCAACATTCCTGTAGACGCAACCATTAATGATGCTCTGGAACTTATAGCAAGCATCTTCGCAATTAATATGCAGAGTTTTGTTGCTAAAAAACTGAGAACAATAATTGTCCTGCCAAATGTTTCAGAAACATTTCACTAGGGCTGTTTTGAAATTGTCACTTCTCAATGCTTTTAACAAGTCTGATGGCCTTTGCTGTTCTGGCCCCAAAATAATAAAATCGCAAGTTCTACTCCAAATTTGAGCTCGTTTTTCACGTTCAGGATCTTTGATAGATGGTGTCATGAACTTTATTGTCGAAAATAAGATGATTTCTGCTTCCCTTACATTTGCAAATCTTGCTCATAACATACTGAACCAATTTTCCGAAAGTCGTTGGTGTTTCCCCCAATAAGTGAAGTAAGAAAACTCAATCAATCACAGTGCAGTCAGGGTCTTCAGGCGCAATATTATCTGTCCGCTTTTCTAGAGCTTTCAGAAGACTAGCCTTTTCCGTTTTATTCGTTGTACCATCGATATGGCATAAAGATAATGATAAAGGTGTTAATGGTCAAGATAAGATGTTCATCTCCATGGATAGAACGAAAATTCTTCTCAACACATCTCTCCATTTTGACCTGCATCACTTTTCCGTCCGATCTTTTGACGAAGCTCTTATTTTCATCCGCGAAAGTTGAAATCTTTTGTCTATTCTTTCTTCAAATCTGAGTGTCTTTTCCAAGCATTCGCAAATACATTTGTTCGGAACAACGTTATTTGCGAAACCCCATTCTGGTTTTAAGAAAGGATAAATAGACAAAGGATTTTAACTTTCGCGGATGAAAATAAGAGCTTCGTTAAAAGATCGGACGGATAAGTGATGGAGGTCAAAATGGAAAGAGATTTGTTGAGAAGAATTCTCGTTCTATCTATGGAGAATAAGCTAGCTACCATGAGCATCGTATCTTTCTCATTAACCTTCCGCTATTGGCGCCCATAGTATGCGGACTGTGAGTCCGCATACCAACATTTTCAATGTGGGTTAGATTTTTCTGCATATTATAATAAAAACACAAAAAGCTTACAAAATGATTTTATTTGGTTAGTTCAGAACAAAAACTATACTTAAATAGGGATATTAAACATAAATTAAATACAAATTTAAATAAAAAAATTTGCTACGATGTACAGGGTTATTCATTATATTTTGACACCCACCTGCAGCCGTAATTACAGGTATTCCAAAAAAAAAACTTAAATTCAAAAGTTGTATAGTTTTTAATATATTATCTCTTAGAAATGTAAAAAGAAAAAAAATTGCCTGTCAATTGTCAAAAAACCGCATAACCTTAATTTTTTAAATGGAACACCCTGTATATTATTACATATTTGGATTGTGCGAAAAAGTCTACACATATTTCATGAATAATGTCCTATACCTATCTCTAACGGTTTTTAAAATATTGACAGTTGAAAATCGACCATTTACCAAGTTTGCCAGCTTGTAAAATCTAAACGGCTAAAGATGGAACAAAACGGTTTGCACTTTCCTATATTGGTTTTTCATAAGCTATCGTATGACACTAACTTTTTATTTAACCAGAGGTTAAATATATTCGGTATTTTTTAACCTCTGGTTAAATCTAAAGTTAGTGTCATACGATAGCTTATGAAAAACCAATATAGGAAAGTGCAAACCGTTTTGTTCTATCTTTAGCCGTTTAGATTTTACAAGCTGTCAAACTTGGCAAATGGGTCGATTTTCAACTGTCAATATTTCAAAAACCGTTAGACATAGGTATAGGACATTAATCATGAAATATGTGTAGACTTTTTCGCACAATTTAAATATGCAATACTATACAGGGTGTTATATTTAAAAAAACTAAGGTTATGCGATATTTTGACATTTGACATGCAATTTTTTTCTTTTGACATTTCTAAAAGATAATATATAAAAAAACCCACAACTTTTGAATTTAAGTTTTTTTTGTATTGCCTGTAATTACGGCTGCAGGTGGGTGTCAAAATATAATGAATAACCCTGTACATACTTTGAACTCAATGTATATAACACTCTGAACAAACACAAGTTAGATTTTCTAAACCATAAACTTGTTGCATAATCGACATGAAAATCCCGTTGGAGGGTTTTTCTTCCTATCATAATACTGGCATCGTCCTCTCACGTTCATTGGCTGTGGATCGGTAAATTTTCAGCTTAATTGAACATCGGGAAGTGGGTCAAACAAAATTCAAGCCACCCCCCTCTTAAATACTCTCCTGGTTCAGCCTAATGACGTCATAGTGTCGCATTTTCATCCAACATATGGGTCAAACAAAATTTAGTCCCTCCCTCCTAAATACGCCACTGGATCAACTCAGTTACACCATAATATTGCATTGTTGTCCGACTTAATACGTATAAAACTTACATACCTAAGTGAAGCTAATAAAAGTGTCAGTATATTTTTGCTCTTACCTTGAAACATGAGGCAAACGGAAAATCAATAAGTAAACTTACAACTTTTCAAAATGTGATGAGCTACTGGCCGCGGACTGTCACTCCGCACATGCACCTAATTTCCAAACGATTAATACAAAGCACGCCACGCCCTACACTGACGTCTAGCACCTCGTTTACAAGGAATACCGAGAAGGGTAGGACCGGTAGGAGTGGGAGTCAGTGGCAAATTGGTAAAATCAGAACTTGCGGATTACCAGTCCGCGCGCGCCATTTGTGGAAGGTTAACACCGTTGCCATATCGATGGCACAATGAATTATTACGGAAAAGGCTAGTCTTAGAGCTCTAAAGAGCGGGAGATAATAATGCACCTGAAAACCCTGACTGCATTGGGGCTGATGGCTTTTTCTCATGGGGTAACACCAACGACTTTCGGAAAATTAACTCAGTATGTTGTGAGCAAGATTTGCAAACGCAAGGGAAGCAGAATTGATCTTATTTTCGACAAATTCATGACACCATCTGTCAAAGATTCTGAACGTGAAAAACGAGCTCAAATTTGGAGTAGATATTCTTATTATTATTTTGAGGAATACCGACAAATGTTTAGAGAACATGTCTGTTAAGCATCTAAGTCCTTAGGCCCGGATTTGTTTAAAGCTCTCCCTACATTTCACTCCTGGATGTGATTATATATACAGCGGCGTTTTCACGAAAGGGAAAAGTTAGGCCGTTCACTCTATTAGAAAAAACGCCAGCCGCACAGGAAGTGTTCAGCTCCTTTGGCTGTACTTCGGATATAACAGAAGAATAAATTTTAAGCACAGAAAAGTTTCTGTGAGAAAGGTACCGGCAAAAAAATTTTACGAACATAATAATGAAGCTTTAAGTAAGATCGTACAAACTAAAAACATCCAGAAACCCTTTGGACTCACTTAAAAAGTTTGATGGAAATATATTACCTCCGTGTCTTGTGCAAAATTAAGGGAGCCAATCAAGTTTGTGCCATTTGGGTGTATGCTACTGAAAGGCAGCGTTCATTTTACGATCCTACCAAGCATGGATGGGCATTGATTGAAGTAAGACTGGGGAAAGTTTATAATCAGATGATGAAGACATTTTTCTTTCTTCCAGTTTCCAGTGATGAAGAATCGTAATGGCTCTGATGAAATTTACGTAAGCTAAGTTCAAATTTTTTCTCATGTGGCAATAGTTTCCTATTGAGGTTGCTATCGTTTATAGATAAAAGTTTAATTTCTTCTGTTTTGTGTGTTTTTTTTTATTTAAATCAATTGTATGTTCGAGTTGACAGCAACCTATTCTAATACCTTTTACCGTCAGGACACACTATATGATTTTTAAGATTACAGTTCCCTATAGAAGGGATCTCCTTCTAACGTGTGGTGGCTTGCGCATCGAAGCGAGATGCAACGAATGTTTTGAAAAGCGTCTGGAGACTTTGGTCGTCTGCCTGTCGCAGATAAGTATACCATGGTAGACGCGCACAAGGTTTAGTAGTAATAAATATTATCCTGATGACTTTTTCTTACTAGTATGATGAGACGATAGATACCTTATGCACATTGTGTTTATTATTAATTTGTTGGAAATGATTTTGACCTTTCGTAATCGCTTGGTATATATTGTTCGATAATTCTTTTATCTATTTCACTTCCATTATAATTCAATTTTAATTAAATTTACAGTCTGTGTGTATACACAACTGATCTAGTTCTATATTTGTAAACGTTTAGATTTCATACTAAAATACCTTTAGTTTAAGACAAATAACAACTCTGTACCTATCACGAGGTCTTAGTGGAAAAGTCAGGAATTTTGGCGGCGTCTGTTGAAAAAGGGCGTTTATAAAAATCGGCTGTCACGGCGATTTGTTATTTTTCGATATTTTCCGGTCCTAATTTAAAAAAAAAACACTTTATACCTATGACGAGGTATACATGTTTTTTTCGCCATTTTCAAACGGCGCCCTACCACTAAAGCGTCCAGTTAGGGACGACAGACGGTGATTTATATATTGCTAAATCGTATAAATACAGTTAACATTTTTTACCTTATGAGGAGGTATATTTCCCACGCGAGCTCTCGGTCTAGATAATTGATGGGGTAAGGCTATTCACATCAATTTCTTCAATCTCAAAATTCGGAAGGCCCCGCCCTTTTCTAGTGCTCTTTCAAGTGGATCTGCTTTCAGTGAGATATTTAAGCTAAAGTTTTAAAGATGGGTATCCACTTTTTATGGATTTTAGGCTTTTGTGTTAAATACTAAGTACAGTCTCTATACAAAACAAATATAGAAAAGTGCTGGTAAACGATAGGATTTTATTTTATGGACAGTAGCATTTTCAGGTACCTGCTCATTTATACATATGCATAGAGGGTAAGGTTTTCATTAATGCCTCTTGTTCGTGAACAGGCAATTATATATTGTAGATTTGCTGCCATAACTAAGCATTTTCTTTTGTATACTATGTTTTGTTATATATTGCAATTGTCACAAAAATAGTGGATTGAAAACATCCCTTGGCATTGTATAATGCGTCTTCGATTGCACGGTCATCTCTCGTGCAATCGAACAGGAAATGTCGAAATTGTTATAATTTAAGGAGGTTCAAACTCAAGAACCGTTATATCTTAACGTGAAGTCGGTGATCGGCTCTGTTCTACGTTAGAACTAGATTTTTGACAGGGACAAAAATCACGTTTTGTACACTTTCACTAAATTATTTTAATAATTTAAGGTAGGATTAGTTCTTGTAAAAGTATATTTTCCGCGAGATTTCCATTGATAAAGGAAATATAGTTGTATCTGGTGATTGGATATCTTTGCTTCC
>JAEQML010078131.1:0-12578 GCA_016904865.1 Pissodes strobi | reverse complement strand
GATCACCCCAGTTCAGAAATAATCGTTCTGGGAGACTTCAATGCCCACAACACCAACTGGCTCAAACATCACAACAAGACCGACAACGAAGGTAGAGAAGCTGAAGCATTTGCCATCAGCTGCGGGCTTACTCAACTTGTAGACGAACCAACTCGAATCTCAGAGAGGGGCGAATTCGCCGCCCTCCTGGATCTTTTTCTGACCACCAATCCTGACCAGTACAAGGTTACAGTTGGTCCGCCATTAGGTACCTCCGACCACAAACTTATTACAACGGTTTGTGAATTGCCACTCATACAGAAGGATCCACCATTGCCTCGCAAAATCTGGCATTACAATTCTGCAAACTGGGACGATCTGAGGCAGTTTTACCTAGATTTTCCTTGGCTCGACGTCTGCTTTGCCACTGACGACCCGTCAGACTGCTGCGAAGAGATCATGCAAGTAATCTCCTCAGGAATGGAAGCATACATCCCAAATTCCATCAAGTTAGCATCAAAAGGAAAGCCCTGGTTCGACAAAAGATGCGAAAGAGCTGTAGGAAGGAAACAGCAAGCCTATAAGTACTGGCAGCAAAACCAGACCGCTGAAAATCGCAATTATTTTATCGAAGCGAGAAACGAGTGCAAGCGTGTGATCGACGAAACTAAGGACAAACACAATCAAAGGATCAGGAATAAACTTTTGCAATGCCCCAGTGGCTCCAGGAATTTGTGGTCGGTAGCAAAGGCAGTAAGTAACAACTTTACAAAAACGTCTCTCCCACCTTTGACGGACGAACGTGGCATCACGGCGACTACAGCCAAAGAAAAAGCAAACATGCTCGCCAAAATGTTTTCATCGCACTCTACCTTAGACGTGCTCCAAAGCAAGACTCTCCCCACTATACCGAACATCAACACCACCATGGCAGAAGTCAAGTTTTCTCATCGTGATATTCGCAAAATCCTTAAAGAACTAGATACGCAAAAGGCATCAGGACCGGACGGAATACCTGCCATCGTGCTAAAGAACTGCGCCAACGAACTAACACCTGTTTTTTCCAGGCTTTTTTCTCTTTCTTACAGAAAAGGGATTTACCCACCCTCTTGGAAAGTGGCTCGAGTGCAACCTGTTCCAAAAAAAGGCAAGAAAACCACGCCCTCAAACTATCGCCCGATTGCCTTGCTTCCAATAATCTCCAAAGTCATGGAACGTGTAGTCAACCAGCAACTACTCAAGTACCTCGAGAGCAACAGAATAATCAGCGATAATCAATACGGCTTTCGCAAAGAGAGATCGACAGGAGATATATTGGCCTATGTCACTCATATATGGAGTAGGGCAATTGAAAACTACGGAGAGTCTCGAGCGATTGCGTTGGATATTTCAAAGGCATTCGACAGAGTTTGGCATGACGGACTGCTCAACAAACTGCCGTCCTTGGGACTGCCCGCCTCTCTTTGCAGCTGGCTGGCCAGTTTCCTTAAGAACCGATCCCTACATGTTGCAGTCGATGGACACATCTCGGACACATTCACCATCAACGCGGGCGTGCCTCAGGGCGCAATACTTTCACCAACTCTGTTCCTCATCTATATTAATGACCTGCTGATCGAAACGAATAAACCTGTTTACAGTTTTGCAGATGACAGTACCCTTGTCTCCCACTTTAGATCAGAAAAACCCTTACCAGCGACTGAGACTCATCACCGCAGACAGGAGCAGATTACAGCAATTAATCAAGACCTGGAGAAAGTTCAAACTTGGGGCGACCGAAATTTGGTCCAGTTCAATGCAGCAAAGACCCAAGCAGCAACGTTTACTAAGAGGGCCAATACAGCGGGCCCTGACATCATTATGGCAGGATCGACTATTCCTTCATCCTCGTCAATCGGGCTGCTGGGTGTCTCGGTCAACAGCAATATGTCGTGGCATGACCAAGTTGCTAACATCGCAAAATCAGCCTCCCAGAAGCTTGGTGCGCTATTTCGCAACAAAAAACTCTATACACCGCAGCAGTTGCTCTTGCTGTACAAAGCGCAAATAAGACCGTGCTTAGAATATTGCTCACATATCTGGGGTGCCGCACCAAAGCATACCCTAAAGCTGCTGGATTCCATTCAGAAGAGGGCTGTGCGTCTCGTCGGCGATCCGGAGTTGACCCGAAATCTGGATAGTCTGGAACATCGCAGACATGTGGCCGAGATGTCTCTGTTTTACAGATACTTTCACGGCAGATGTTTCCAGGATTTGGCCCACATAATCCCGCCCCTGGCAACTCCTGTCAGGCAGTCCCGACAGACGGCAGGAGCGCACCAGTTCGTCGTACAACTAGAAACACCTAGAACATCGCTTTACCAGAACTCCTTTGTCTGGCGCACTGCATCACTGTGGAACTCACTTCCAAGACATCGGTTTCCCACTAATTACAACCTACAAATGTTCAAGAACCGTGTCAATCAGCATCGTCGCACACACACCGCTCGTCGAGCGCCATAGGATCTACCTTTTGTGTGTGTGCGGCGAGGATGAAAATGATATAAAACGCACATAGAAAAAATATTATATAACATGCGTGCGAAAACACTTAAACACTATCATACCCATGCCTTAAATATGCACTTTTCACACTTTTATCATAAACAGCTATTCCGGGAGGACAAACATCTCATATTAAATGCCATTTTTAAAACCATAGTACTAACCCAAACTAACAAAAGCTTTAGAACGAAATCTTCTTGCTCTTAAAGTTAAATTTTAAAGCCAAACA
The DNA here is from genome assembly GCA_016904865.1 of Pissodes strobi. NCBI lineage: Eukaryota > Metazoa > Arthropoda > Insecta > Coleoptera > Curculionidae > Pissodes > Pissodes strobi. The sequence goes on along the minus strand of JAEQML010078131.1, from coordinate 9,826 downwards.
ATCGGAATATCAAGGATGGAACGACTAAGCAATGGCCGAATTAGAAAATTAATGAACGTCCAGACAACAATCATAAACAAAATCCAAATGAGGCAACTTAAATGGTATGGGCGGTATATACAAATAATGTCGAAGCGTAATCAAACTCAAAATTAGACCGGCAGAACACTACCATAAGACTAATTTACAAAATCAATTGCACAATTTTTCTTTGGAGAAGATAGAACTAAAGTCACATGCAACTTTCACCTATCGTACCCTCCAAAATCTAAACTAGCAAATCTCTACGAGCTTTATGCCACATTTCACTCATAAAACTCGGGCCAGGTTTTCTTATCCTATTACATTATACTACGACAATCTGTTTTCACGAGCGATGATGTCATCGAAATCCCAAACCAATGAAGTTTTATGATTTTTCTCTATTTAACTACGTTGCAATGCGACACCGGCAGGCATACGTCATACCGCACCTTTATTCTTTAAGTTAACTCGCACGAAACGGTTCTTAAAACAAATATTTTTAAATCATAGGTCCATAACATAACGGTTCGTAGCACGCATTCCTAGTTGGTGGGATAATATCACAAAAATGCGCGTCTCCGAAAAGTCATAGCCACGTAAAAAAATGAAATGAGATGTTGTGGAAAATCAATTTAGAACCAAAATAATATGACATTTTATGATGGAATAAACCCACAAATAACTTAATGACCCCCATAAATTAGCAACTATAAAATCAGGTAAGATTAATTATCCCAATGTGAAATGTTATGAGTTTGTTTTTCATGCTTATTTCATTCTCTTTTAAACGCTATATTCAACCCCGTTTCTTCCAGGAGAAGTAAAACACAAACAAGTTAAATGAAGATACATTTTGAATTTATAAAAAAAGCCCTCGAAACATGCAAACCACGGAAAGAGGAATTTAATCAGTAAAACCCAGTTATTAAATGATGCATTGTAATAGAATCCACTTTACTCATACATTTATTTCATAAAAAAAATATAAAGCTTGTTACGTAAAAATCACAAGCTAGTTTGAGAGTTTTCGAAAAGCATATGTGTCGCCTCCATCTGACTTTCCGGATGATTGGAAGAATAATGACAAAACAGATGGCCAAAATACTATAGCGAGACAAGGTATATCACTGGATTTTACCAGCAATTAATTTGAGAAATATTATTATACCATGTACTCTGGCCAATATATATTGATACTATTTGAAAGAAAGAAAGAAAGAAAGAAAGAAAAATATTTATTGCATAGAACATAAAATGTACATATACAAAAGGTGTCATTCGCAAAGTACGTTCTTCCATAACACCCAAACGAACAAAAGTACTAAATGAAATATACAACACAATATACAAGTTATTAGGTAGACTACACACAAATCGCTAGTCAAAACTGAATATACGATCACAGTAACAGTTAGAAATACATAAAAATGCCCTCAACCCAGTATTAGATGACTTTAATTCAACATTTCTCTCCTTAATTCATTTGCATATACTGTTTTAAAAGTAAACCTACTTAAGCTAGTAACCAAGGGGAATATATCAGAATTCAAAAAATGTACCGATCTATAACCAAAACATTTTTTAAATTTATCTGTGCTGTGTTTGATAATGTTATATCTCACTACATTTCTCAAATTCAGATTATGGAGGTCACTTCGAGGAACCAGATATTGTGTCAAATATTCAGGAGAACCCATATTAAGAATGCCATGCATAAAAAGCGCAAAGTGAAGATCAACACGAAGTTTAAATTTTAGCTGATAGTTATCAAGGTATGTTGAAGTAATATGGTCATACTTACGCCCTCCATACACAAAACGCATACATGAGTTCTGGGCCAATTCGACTTTTTGTTGATACTAAGCATTAAGAAAATAATAGTAAACAACATCGCAGCAGTCAAGCTGTGAGAATAGCAACGAGTCAACCAACAGCATCTTGATATGCTGGGGAAGTAAGTGTTTAAATCGGTACAGGCCTTTCATTTTGAGATATAATAATGACAGTTTTTTCAACACATGCGACTCAAAGCTCAGGGACTCATCAAAAATCAAACCCAGATTCTTCGTTTGCTCCACACGAGGTATTACAATGTTATTAACATGGATGTTCACAAAACAGTACAAGTTGAATTTAACCCTAGCTGATTCAGTGCCAATAATTAGGTGAGAACTCTTGTTTGCATTTAATAACAGGCCGTGTCCAGTTGACTAAGTGAAAACTCGCTCCAAGTCACTGTTAAGTTCACTCAGTATCCTACCTGAATCCTGAGGCCTGAAAGATGTGAGAAGCTGAGTGTCGTCGGCATATAGATGAACCGAACAAGAATGTACCTGATTTGGGAGGTCGGAAACATAAATCAAGAACAACAAGGGGCCAAGAATGCTCCCCTGCGGAACTTCACAATCAATAGTACAAGGATCAGATCTATTACCGTCGATCTCCACAATTTGTATTTTCTGTGCAAGGTACCCACTAAACCAACCACATGCCCCTGGGGAGAAGCCAAAATAGTGCAGCTGAGCAGGTCATGATTCACCAGGTCAAAGGCTTTACTAAAATTTAAAAGAACAAGACAAGAGAGTAAAGACCGATCGATGTTCCTACAAATGTCGGAGGTCACCTTACTAAGTGCGGTCGCAGTGCTGTAACCTACCCTAAAGCCCGATTAAACGTTAGGCAATACACGCCTAGATCCAATGAATTTATCAATCATCCCAGAAACAAGCAATTCAAACATTTTTCCCATAATTGGCAGAATGCTTATAGGTCTAAGTTGGTCCATTGATGCAATATTGGCAACCTTTGGGATAGGTCTCACTATTGCAGTTTTCCATACAGATGGGTATACACCATTCACCAGGCCAACATTAAAAATTTTTGCAACAACAGGGGCAATAAATTCCATGCTAAATAGTAGCATATCATAAGTTATTTCATCAAAACCCTTACATTTAGACTTAATCTGCTGAAATGATCTAAGAACATCCGTCTCTGCAATTCAATGAAATTGAAACAAATTGTAGTTATCCTTGTCAGACATAGTATTATTTGAATAGTATTCAATCAGATTTCTATCAACAGGCACAGCCATACTACTGTCAATATTTCTGAAGTAATCACTAACATCATAAACATTCCTCAAATCATGTGGAATGTCGGAAAGCACCTTAGAGTGAACATTCCAGTCGGCCAGCTTTGACCATGTTATTGCAAATGATAAATAGTTTTTAAGGTCTAAGAAGAAATTTTTATCCTTTTGAGAAAGTGTCCTTTTATATTTTTATTGTATGCCTTCTTCTTTAGTTTAATTATATCCTTTATTGTGTCGGTTATATAGGGTTTATATGGCCGTTTTATTTTAATGGACTTAATTGGGGCAAAGATATCAAAAACCTCAGTTAGCCGAGAATTCAATAAATCAACAGAAATGTCGATCGAATCCTCATGCAACAAAGAGTCAAAGTCAATCCCACCCATAACTGGGCAAAAGAGATCCTCATTAAAATGCCTAAAATCTCTATATCTTAAAAACCTGGGGCTAGATTTGACCATTTTTATATTAAATAGAGAAAAAACTAAGTGGTGGTCTGATAAGTCATACATATCGATAGTACCAGACCTTATTAGTTCCAAGTTAGTGTCAGCACAGATCAAATCTATCAAACTATTACACAACCTACTTACTCATGTAGGCTGATCAATAACCTAACACTGTATGCCCTAAGAATAGAATTAAAGTATATCATATCTGAGCTAGTATTGCATAAAAAATCTATATTTAAATCACCCGTCAACAGAAGATAATCGTATTGTGGAGTTAATATTGACAGTATCGACTCAATACCGGAAAGTTGCTTATAGCCAAAAGAGGAGGGTCTATAAATTATTCCTATTAAGTAACTAAAACCCTTCAACTTAACAGCTAACCAAATGTGCTCAATATCAATAGTTACATCACAGAATGTTGTGTCAATAACAGAACAAGGCAAAAAATCAGCGACATACGCGCAAACTCCACCTCCCCTAGATAAGCGATCCTGTCTAAATAGTTGATTATCAGCTAGGTCAATTGGAGAGCAGTCTATGTTGTACAGAAAAAATCTTGAGAACAAGAAGTAACATTTACTTGGGAAGGCTCTGTAAATACAGTTACCTTTCTACTTGTGTATTACTTTGAAATTGAACTAATATTAAGCAATTTCTACAACAAAAACAAATCCAGAGACAATTTAATAGCAGAATATTAAATGAAATTTAACATTGACTAGTAATTAAGCATGTACTAATTTTTTGGACCGTTATGTTTTTTATTATAATTTTGATATTTATGAATCGATATTTTGAAAATATGCCATTTACAATGATTTTTTTTAAATTTAAATGACTTATTCACTGTTACAAATATTGTAACGTTGTAAATGTTACAAAATCTAGGAGCGTCATTTTCCTTTTACTGGTGGATTTGTGTTGTCGATACCCTCGCTGTATTACTTCCGATTACAGTTGACCAGTATCAAGGAATGCTGGTCTGAATCGCTTGAAGGATGACACCGTTTGATGCGCCCTCTTGACGGATGCCATATGTACTCCTTTTTGGGGGAATTAACAAGACGTTTTCGTCTGGACACTCAAGGCGAGCAGACAGTTTGATATCTAAAATTCTCGTTGTCATTTTTGACCATCATCAGGTCTAAATACCGCCTAGTTGTGTCGTGAGATTAACTGCCTAATAACGATGTGTGACCAATAGTGTAGTTATCCTTCCTATAAAAAATGTTTTACATGATAGTGGGTCTATATTGGATGGTTAAAATTATTTATAATTTAACTAGCGTCCTTCTGTGGAACAGAATTCGTTCGGGATAGAATCCCAAAGAGATCAGGAGAGTTCTCCGGTTTCCTTCCGTTATCCGATGCCTTTTGCCGATGTGAAGTTGACCACGTGTGCAGAGGGGTATCTTGTATGGAATGCTACAACCCAGATTGGGGACAGCCTGGTACTCCTGGTTGCCTAGGACAGATCTTCCAGTTTATCCCAGGTGGTAGAATCTACATAGTGCAAGTAGGCCTTATCTTTTTCAATTAAATATTACTTTTATTAATCTACCGATTAATGGTTTTGGTTCTAATAATTTCTCAAATCGATCTAGTCTCAGTCTTATCATAATTTTATTTAGAAATACTTAGTTTCTTCATTATCGTGTCTGATGTCTCGAATACTGAATGCCTGGCTGTAGGACCGTAATTAGCTAACTTGACCTTTTTGTATTATTATCACTAACGATAAAAAATCATGTATAAAAATCATTTGTATGTTCTTAAATCGTTTTAAAAAATTATTTTGAAAATTAAGGGCTCCTTCGCTGTAAAAAAAAGGGTTTTAAATTTATAATTCGATGAGTCAAATTTTGTTTTTGCAACGGTTAATTCAGGAGTCTCACGAGCAAAATGAATGTTAAGCGGACGACAGAAACGCGTTAATGAGTTCCTGCAATTTTGCTATACATGTATTTCAGAGTTATCGCTATTTTTAAAAATTAATCTAATAGGGGCGAAACTAGTAAAAGATATAGAAGCATCAGTGCAGCTGATGTTCAAAAACACTTGCTTATATTCTGACTATCCCAAGGTAATATCAAAGCCATATTTACAAATTAAAACTAAATTATAAATTTTTATCTGCTGATTCAGCCAAAGTATTTATTACCTCTTTTTATACTAACATCAGTCCAGAGCTGTCACCATCAGTGAGATTTAAATCATTTTTGTGATTTAAATACATTTTTTTATTTAAATACTTTGAGTTTAAATATTTTTTCTGAAAGTGATTTTTAATTTATGATTTAAATCTTTCTGAAAAGTATCTTTGATTTTTGATATAAAAATAGTATTTAAATGTTTATAAAGGATTTAAATCAGTAAAAAGATTTAAATCTTCGAAAAAATTTAAATCCTTAAACAGATTTAGATTTAAATCATTAAAAATATTTAAATCATTAAAAATAGTTTAACTATAATAAAATATAGCAATAAATACATCCTAAGTGTTTTAGTTCGATGTTTATTTTGTATTTTGTAATGAAATTTTTTTAATGCGTGTTACTTAATTTTCTTTTTTAAATATATATTGGCTATATGGGAAACTTTTGTATTATTGATTTCTTAAAAATATATATTCCCGATAATTTCGATGAAAGTTTCTGCGTCATAAACAAACCGCTTACGAAGTAATCACTCTGTAAAATGCAAACAAAATACCATAAAAAAAACTAGCTAAAAAGTAAAATAGATTTTTCCGCCAGAAAAATATTTCTAGTTAAAATTCAATTAAAAAATATAAAAAAAAAGATAATTGAAATAATAGGATTTTGTCAAATTTCAAGTTGATTTTATCAAAAAGTAATTGTCAAAAAAAATAAAGCTTGTTTTTTAATGGAATTTTTAACACATTGTCAAATATTTAAAAGCTGCTAGCATGTAGGTACATAATGAACTATTTTGTATGTTTGATGTTGTTAGTGTTTTCATTTTAATTAATATAATCGGCTAACATAATAAGAAGTACAAAGTTACCAATTATGTGAATGCTAACGGCGTTTAAACATTCGACAATGTGTCAAAAATTCCATTAAAAAAAACAAGGTTTAAATAACATTTTAATTTGGTTTATTTTGACGTACCTATTTAAGATTGTATTGTTTTTTAAAATTTATATTAGGTGATGTCACATTTTTGCTCTTTTTTTACCTAATTTGTATAAATAACATTTTGATTACGCTCTAAGGGGTTTTAATGGTACATAACCAACGACGCCAATTCGTTGTACATAACCGACCAAATGTACATTCACCTTAATTACACTGACCATATTTGCTTATTAACTTGACAAACAATGACTTTAGATCAAATATTATCTCTTATTGATCTATTCCCTCTCTTATCATAATCTAGGTTAGTAATTCTAGAAGAAAGTGATTTTTTTTTGGTGCTGTGCTAGTAGTTAGTTAATTTATTTTTATATTCAGTCTACCACCTACGTGAACGATACACTTTTGCCGAAATTGGCTGTAAGCCTCATAGCAGTTTAACTGTAATTTGCCACTGTGACTTTTCGCCTAAAGGCAGGCACCGAAATGAGCTCAATCCCTGTTCACTTACAAATAGTTGCCGACGGTATATGAATATATTTACATCATAATTTAATTCATTAATTTAGTATATCTTTATTAATTTTTTATTGATAAAATGATATTAACGCTACCATGAGCTGAATTTAGAATAATTTTAGTTTTGTAAATTAATTCCTGTGTATGACGTTTCGTAACTGACTGCATTTAGTCAGAACATAATAATTCAGCATTTAGTTACAACTATTTCAAAACAAAAATTGGGCAATATTAATGTTGTAAGACCTAGATTAAGACTAATAATAAGTCAGAAAATAAATATTTTGAAGAATCTTCTCATTATTTTGTGGGTTATACCGTAATCCTGTTTGGGATATCGTTAATCGTTTTAAAACAGATACATTTTACATATTTAAATAAATCATTTTATTGGAATATTGTTGTTTATTTTGGAAAGCTATAGTCTCGACAGTAATCAATGCGTATATCTTATTTTCAGTTTTCTCGACGCTTTTATATAGGATATTTATCTAAATTTTACTACCCTAATTTCAATGATCAAGAATCATATTCCAAGTACAAAAATTGGTGGCGCCTTCGCCTAACTGACAAGTCATAGACCCACACCTTTAAATAAAATTAAAACCGATGAGTAAACCTGGCATATAAACCGTTTGCTAAGAAATTAACAAATAGCGTTACAGTGATCCAAATAAGACCTGGGAACAGCAGTTTTCAAAGCGGTATTATTTTTATGTTTAATATTGTTGTCTGTATAACCGTTTGTCTCTTGTTTTTCTGTTTAAATTTGTTGAGTATTGGTATTTGAAACTATTCAAATTTCTGTTAAGCTAAGTGCGACTGATGGTTTTTAATCGTTTTACTAATAATTTATTTACTGATTAATGTCAACTTCAGCGTTTGTAAAAGCCAATTTAGATAACGTGTCGAAAGTGTATAAGTCCATGCAAGATAATTATACAGCTGTAATTTACTGATATTGTGTTTAATATTTGCTCATTCTTGATTTTCCTATATATTGTTGGTCGGACTCTGTTGGATAGACCAAAATGAAGAGGCGTAAAATACAGTTCCTTTTAAAAATTATATTGTTTGATAACTAACACCATAATGAAGTTGTATTCATTCACACCATCAAATCACGCATTATCACTTTTAGTCTCATTCAAATATTTTTCTAGCCTAAATATTCTAAGAATAAACTTGAGAATTTTTTAGCTTAAAGCAATATGTAAATTTAAATGAATAATTTACAACGTTATTCTTGCAAAAAGCTTGGGGAAAATGTCAAATCGCTCATCCATTAACGGTTAAATCTAAATTAATTTTTAATTCTTCAATTAAAGCGTACTTTGCAAAATTCACCCCTTCAAACCGCTATAAAAAGAAAGCTGAATATAATTTAGCAAAAACCAACTTGCGGTAACTTTGGCCATCGAAAATATAAAAATTAATTCATATAAAAGGGGAGAGCGGCACTTTTTCCTGCCCTTGGCAAGAGAAACTTGAAATGTATTACGTGTAATAATTAAATTAGCAGACATTGTTTAAACAAGAGTATTTGTGATTTTTTGTAATTAAGCCTTAGGTGGTTATTAATTATGAAACTACTCATACCCCGGTCGTGTGTTTACACGCCAGAGTATAGTATTGGCTATGATCGTCACGTGAACTATTATTTCTTTGAAATAATTTATTGTTGATTTTAGCTGTGCGCGTAGCAGGTTCTTTTAGAGTTTGAATAAGTTTAAGTTTGTTTATCGAATCTTCGAGTAGCTTACCTCTCGTCTGAAAAGCTAATAACAGCAATAAAAGCCAATTTTCGACAAACACAATTTATTTTAATAAAAATTAAAAATTCATACATTGAACAACCCAACGCACTATCAATTTCAAACCATAGGAAGTGTAGCAATTTAGTAAGAAAAAGTCGTACAATTGAAATATAAATCATAACACAATTTTAACAAATAAATCTCTACGCAATTTGTTAATCAATAAATTGTACAGTAAAATTGCAATAAATAAAATCATTCACAAGTTAGCAATTTGGTAAATTAAGGTCGTACAAATGGAAATTAAATTCGCAACACAATTCGAGTAACGAAATCCTTACGCATTTTAACAAACAATAAATTGGACAGTAAAATTGTAACAAATAAAATCATACACAAGTCTATCAGATAATCAATTCGTTTAATGGTATAAAGAATATATCCAACTTAACTTTATAAACATTATGTTTGACCAAACTATGGTGACCAATTTGCATGAAACCGCTATCAAAAATAGATGGCAAGTAATGGCCCACGGCGAAAAGGTATACTTCATATTTACATTACATCCATTTCACCTCATTCGTCCACCTCTATCAAACCGCCAATGACCAACCAACAGACACTATATACCTAATTGCACGTAGGTCAGTCCCTTGAACCAGAAACGCTAACTTTGTATACTATTAACTTGCAGTACATCAAAGATCTTTAGTTTTTATACTTTTTTTCACGCGGGGGAGATACTCCAGCCGCGGGTGGTAGCACACCAGGCAGAATTTTACTTTTTTCACGCGGGCAAGGTGCTTCGGCCGCGGATCTTTTTCTCTTGATCAGGCTAAGAGATACTTTTTTAACGTAGGGGCGGTACGCCAG
>JAEQML010078130.1:0-12578 GCA_016904865.1 Pissodes strobi | reverse complement strand
AATTCGTATTTGGCGAGGGATTCTTGTACACCTTTTCTCATCATTCACGTGGGGAGCTAGCTTTGTGAATAAATATGCCACTAGGTCCTTATTTAGACGGAAACGTTTAATAAAGCGTCTATCATGTATACTGAACGGATCACTATCACTCCTCATTACCCTTTTTTCCACCCTATTTTCGTGCATTCTTGCAAGGTTTTCGATTTCGTTTACAGGAAATCTTGGCACTGGCAACATTTTTCACAATCTAAAGCTGAATTTATAAACTTAAACTTGATTAAGATACTAAACAAGATAATTAACAAAAATAATCAAAAAGTGAGGTTAATGTAAAATGTAAATCAAGATTCAAGTATCTTCCTCTTCTTTTTTCTACATTTTTGGTTAAATTTTCCGATGTTTTCAGGACTGTTAATACTACAATCTCTATCCGACTGAAGAATACGAAAATGGCCGAACTGTAGCCGAGGCCATAGAGATTTATTTATAGGATACCGCTAATTTTAGCGATAGCGATCTTGTCGCTGGCCTATCTTTATCGCTTTCCTTAAAAATAAAAATACAGAGTGCCGCTCCTGGTATTCCGCATAAATCGGGTGGATTTAGTTTGCTTCGATCTCGTAACTGTCTATCATTCTCCGATGAAAGTTCACACTCTAAATCTAAATATCACCTTTTGGAGTCAGTTTCACATTTTTTTTATGATCATTTTGATCCAATTCATTTATTGATGCACATACGCGCTCCTTCTTAAAGATAACATCACAACTGACAACTATGTCGTGAATTTCAGGAACGCAAACTCGGCATCCTTCTACACCTTCCAGGTATCTCACTAGGTATCCATTTGCGGCTTTCTTGTCAAGTTTTTGACGTTTTTCTTTGGAAACGTGAAAAATAGTAGGCTTATTACTAAACCACAGCTCTAAATGGATTTTTTCCTGATACTCTTGTCGAACCGTTTCTATTTATAATATGTACAGCAGTGTTCACAGCTTCCGCCCATAAAAATTTTGGTAGATTTGAATTTGCGTACATCATTGAATGAGCTGCTTCAAGAATCGTTTGATTTTCGCGTTCTGTTGTGCCATTTTGTTCAGGCGTGTATAGAACTGTCACTGTGTGTTTAATTCCCTTTTTTCGTAAATATGCTCTTACCTCATGGTTGACATAGTCTTTACTATCGTTGGTACGTAACTCTTTGATATTTACGCCAATACGTGTGTTTACTTCTTCCCAAAAGTCTTTAAGTTTGTCTTTAACGTCTGATTTTTCCCGAACAAAACATAATAGTGCTTTTTGGCTGATACTTTCGACACACGCAATTTCAGTTCTTTTACCGAATTTTTGTCTGCGGCTTTTACCGTCACAAAATTCTTCACCAACGGTTGTTTTGATGAGCAAACCTCTCGTGCCACAATTGCAGTGTATCACTTTCACTTGCAAATAACGTGCTATGTCTTTCAGGTAGCGCAACTTTTAAAAGTACTCGAAAAAGTTTAACTTCCATTGCCACCACTTTACAATTTCATTGGAACTCGCAACGGGAACCCGGAACCATTGTTACTTACTATGAAGTCAACACCATGTTTCGTTCGTTAACGAAGAACAAATTATGTATAAGTTCTGGGATATACAATACATCAAACATCGTCCCTGGTAGCTATTGTCCTTTTTCGCGTTTTGACCTTAACGTCATCTTTTCCAAGCGCGTTTATTTTCTGACCGTTGCCCACGTATATTATTTTTGGTTCAAAAAATTCAGTATAAGTCCGAAATACATGTTTCGATGTTGACATGTGAGAAGATGCACCAGAATCTATCACCCAATAAACCAAACTACTGCCTGGATTAGCACCTCCCACAAATGCTTGTTCCGTAGGCCCAACTTTTTAATCTTCCTTCTTGAGACCATTTTTTCGAAGATGCTCTTTTAAATCACAGGAATAACACCCAAAACAGTCTTATTTTATTTGATTTTTCCTTCCACATATAATGCAACCATTATTTTAGTCAATTTCGGGTTTCGTTTCTTTTCCCGGATATTTACTTTTGACAGTAACGCCACTGCCTCATCTTCTTTCACTTGCGTACGCAGACGCAGCTCTTCAGATAACTGGAAGGTAGTTAAAATTTCCAGTGATATTTTCCTAGAATCCGTGGAATCCAATACTCTTGTTATTCAGATTCAGAATTTCATCCCCAAGTGAGATATCATAATTTTGAGAAGTTCTCGTCGAATTTAGCAACGTGGTAATTAATATACAGGTTCTAGCTTTTATAATAAACTAGTCAACTATCATTTTAAGCTAGAACATTTATTACATGACCAAAATCTCCTAAAATTAAGGACAATATGTTGATAAGCCGAATGATATTCACAATCTAACATTTCAATTTTGAGAAAATAACAAGTGGCAATGAAAATCAGATTTAGTTAGTTGAATTATTTCTTCCTATAAAGGCAGAAAAAAATAACTACAACACAAGGCCGAATTTTGAACACCCTCTACATTTCGGGCAGCATCTAACAGAACTTGGCACGCAATCGAGCAAAGAACAGTCCATAATAATTGTTGTTTGCTTTCGTCGATGCCGATTTCCGACGCTTTGAAGATATCTCGGCAAGTTGTTTAATCAAATTTGGAAAATCTTTAATCAAACCCCTCCCTTAGGGCAGTTCTGAAAGGTTAATTAATTATTTTCGACTTTCAACTTTCCGCCAAGGCTCTCGGAAAGGCCATGGTAATTACGACGGGAGTAAACAGGGGCCTCGCCAAAACACTTTACCTTTTGACTGTCTTAATTTCGGAAGTTTTCGGGAGTTTTAGCTGGCACGACTTAATGTCTTTTGCAAATCTAAAGTGAAAATATCTGGTCCGACATTTCTTAACCTAGATGAGCACCTCTTTGCAAATATGTTTTAAATAACTATTTTTTTTAATCAGAAATTAAATTAAATAAAAGCGATTTATACAGCAACCTTCAGTATTTAAATAAAATGGGAAGTAGCTCTGTGTTATATATAAACCTAATGAAAATCTCCATATTTTTAGTTTAATATGAAAAGAATACATTTTATTTATACATAATCAACAATATACTTACTTCTGTCCCTCATTATTACCATGTTTAAGAGGCATTTCGCAATCACCAGGTTTCATATCACTTAAAGACCATGTAGACTGGCGGCTGTGTGTGTATAATTCGCAGTGCCTATTTACCTCCCAGATCTCCCTCAACTGCGTACTTTAAGTTGGCCGAGAGCATTGATGCTGTCATTGAGGAGTTATAGGGTCTAAGGTTAACAATCGTGGGTCGTAGGTGACTTCAATATCCCTAACACACAATGGTCTGGTGACGACATGAGTTCTGCAGCGGTTTCAATGTTGAGTGCATCTACTGTGTGATGTGTGTGCATTCCATAACCTCACATAAAGTGGTTTACACTCGGACTATCTGGAATTTTCTAGATTGAGGGCTGGCTGTAAAAGCCTTCCTCATGAGTGCTATAGAAATTTTATTGGTTGCACTGAGGATAGCATTATTACCAGCCTGATTTTTTTAACGCTAAGCGTAAAACTGATAACATTCCATATGACATGTCTTATAATGACCTAAAATGCAACAATGGTCTTGCTATTGCAAATAGTTTTGCATATTTGTTTTTCATTGTGATACACAATGCAATATGCCAGACCAAGTTTCAGACAACGATGTAAATATTTCTAGTATTGGTATTAAGATTTCGGATATCTATGATAATGTGCTGAGTTCTTTGGATGTAGATGTGGTTCTGGGCCAGATAGTGTACCACCGACTTTACTTCGTTTTTGTAGTTTTGTTCTCGCAAAACCCCTCTTTCACATATTCAGTCTATCGTTAAATACTGGTTATCTGCCTTCTGTTTGGAAATCTAGTTTTATCATACCATTTCATAAATCCGGTAATAAGGTCGATATTAAGAACTATAGACATGTGAGCATTTTAAATGTAATGCCTAACCTCTTTGAAAACATCTTAACTGAATATCTGATTATTGATGAACAGTTTGGCTTTGTGTGTAAAAAAATCAACAGAACTTAACTTGATCTTATATGTTGATTTTCTGTTGGATACCTTGGAGAGTGGCGGCGAAGTTCGTTCTATCTCCACGGATTTCTCCAAGGCCTTCGACAGGAATAACCATGAGCTTTTATTGTACAAGGTTAAGACAGCAGCAATCAATTGCTTGATTGGTTTCAGAGTTATTTGCAGGGTCGGGTACAGATTGTGAGGGTTCATTACTTCAGGTCAAAGTCTATCAGGGCAACATCTGGTGTAACCCAGTGTAAATAGTGCTTTTATTTGCACCCATAACTTAGGAGAAATTTTCATATTTATCTAAGGGGACACGAAATGAAAAAGCAAAGTTATTTTTATTTATTGTTCTAGCAGACAAGTGCAAGGATAATGGAGAAAACTTCGAGACAATTATAGAAAAGCAAAAAATTTGCAAAAAACAAAAAGTGGTCAAGCTGCAACAAAAACTAAAGCTATCAAGTACGAAAAGGAGCTCTCATTCTTAAATCCGTTTTTAGAACAGCCACCTGGTTTGCAAACTACTAACATAATTAGTGAGCGATTCATCAACACTCAGCACACCGACGACCATGACGAAACTCATGAAATATAATCCATTAGCAATGATATTCAAGATGGTGAGAATACCATCAGAGTATGATCAGAGGTTCCTCTTCACTTATTTTGACGAGCAATGGCAACGATTTTGTTGGGGTACCAACTAAGGATTGGTTTTATGTTGGCAGGGCGGATAGTACTGTTACAGATTGCACTGTTTTGCAGTACATTAAGAGCAAGGCAAATATGAAAGCAGATAACAAGATCAGTGTCAAACTGCTCGCCAACAGGAATGGTGCAGCCTCTTTCAAGGTGGGAGTTGACTGCGCGTATTCTAAGCAGCTTTATGAAAGTGATTTATGGCCTTCTAATATTTTAGTCAGAAAGTTTAACTTAAACTTTAAAATTCCAAATATACCACATCGTCCCATGGATTTTCCATGAAATCCTCCTCTAGAGACTCAAACCTAGATGAACTTAGTATATATTATCAAAATGTTAATGGTCTTAAGACAAAACTTAACGATTTATGTCAAAGAGTTGCTTGTTGTGACTTCAATATCATGATTCTTACCGAAACCTCACTTCATACAGATATAGCAGATGGGGAATTAGGTCTTACCAATTATTATGTGTATAGGAAAGACAGAAACCTGGACATTACAGGTGTAAGGCCAGAAACGGGGGGGTCATGATTGCAATCTGTAATGGCTTGAAATCAGAGAGAATCAAAGTGGAGGAAGAGGTCTCCGAAGAAATCTGGGTGATGGTTTCCTACAACAACACTAAACTTATATATGGCTGTATCTATGTCCCACCCTCTTCTAATGCTAACACGTACCAAATACATTGCAACGCTGTTGAACTGGTGGCTGATTTGTACCCCAATTGCTCAATCACCATTGTAGGCGATTATAATTTGCCGAAAGTAAAGTGGCCAAATGATTCACTAGGCCTACTAGCTGAATCCTACCCATCCACAGCTGAACCTTTAATTGAGACCTTTCCCTTTCTAAACCTACATCGGTTGAATAATGTACCTAATGCAAACGGTGTATCTATGGATCTGGTTTTCTCGGATGACCCAGGAATTTCTGTTACCTGTTCATGTGATCCACTCATTGACTGTGACAGGCACCATCCTGCATTGGTATTTAGCTCAAAGTGCAAGATAGACTTTAAAAAGTTAGAGTATGAAGAGGTTGAGGTATTAGATTTTAAGAATTGTGATTTTGATACTTTGAATAATTTGTCGTCTCCCATAAACTGGGATAGTTGGTTTGTTTCTGACATTAATGAAAATGTAAATAGGTTTTATGACATAATTAGAAAAATTTTAGATGAATGTGTACCAAAAATTAATATTACTTTCAACTGCATTTATATAAAAGCGATAGCATTGCTGAGCTTGATCTTTACAAACGGCCCGAAGGTTACTAAATATTTCATAGTCATCAGGATTTTAGTAGTCTTGAATTTATGATGTGCCTGATTCTTAAGGAATACATTAGATTTCAGACTTTGGTCAAACCATATGGGAAACCTATACTTAATGGAAGAATCTCCATTAGAAAAATATTTGCGTTTTAAAAAAGAAGACGCAACGACGCCAGATGCTTTGCCCTAATTTTTTTGTCCATGGCCGATACTGTCAAAACTTGCCCCAAACATATGCAAGTCAAAGTCAAGAACGACGTATTTGCAGTTGTTAACAACACAGAACAAACTTTATGGGCGCCACCGCCAACAGCACCCGTTCAACAACATCTGGTCCAGCCTATACCATCATTTGAACGGCGTCATCAGGTACAGCAACAATCGTCCACCCGTATGACCATAACATATAGCCCTCCTGAACATTATTGTTATGACTATGATTATAATTAATAAATAATTTTTTACTTAAATGGCTATTGTTTGTTTTCACTTAACGTAATGTGACCATCAGTCGTTCGTCTGGGTTTACGGGTTTCCGGAATTTGGAATTGTCTTTAGTTATGTGTGGTGCAACTCGCTCCAAGAAGTTTGAAATATTTGCCCGTGGAGATACGGAAATATTTGAAAAATTTGGCATCATCTCTCAGTAAATCATTAAATAAATGACTGTATTCGCCGAAAGCACTTCTTTTTAAACAAATATCGTGAACCCCCATTTTCCTTTTGGTTTTTTTTCTGGTACTCCGATTCCAGTTCTAGCACTACAAACAGCTTCGCGTCAGAGGAACCCATGATTCAAATTGAATTTAGGAAAAATGTCCGATGCGCTCTGTCCGTCCGCCGCCGATAAATGTGCGTTTGGACCTCAAAAATGTGCTGGGTGCCGTCCGCCCGCTTCCGACAAGTACTATGCGGAACTTCGATCATATTTGGGCATTCTATCTCGAATGACGCCGCAAGCATCGGGATCTGAAGAACAATCTTAACCTTTGTAATACTGAGTAATTTTAATACCCTTACTTTACTAGCTGGGGTAGTTTTGAACCCCACCTCGTTTTTATATTTTTTTATAATATTTACTTTTTATTTTATTATTTGCACCGAAAAAACACAAAAATACCAAATCTTTATTATATATATTGATAAGTATTATAGTTTATGCAGTACAAAAAGAAGAAATCTCGTTAATGCACTAGTCTCTTGACATGGTAGCTGGAAAAATAGGTCTGCAATAGCACATTTGTTTTCCATTAGATTTCGGTGGTTCCTTTGTTGCTTTTAGAGCTCATTGAGAAATCAAAAAACCTATATATGCTTTTATTTCGATAAGGTCAGTTAGCTAGCATCCATTTTCTTTTATTTTCAGGTTTTCCTGATTTCATTTTTCATGTTCAAAAAGAGCTTTTATTATTTGTTTCTACAACAATAATTTCTAGAATTTTATTACACATGAAAAGAAACAAAACCTCCTTGATACCTTCAAAATTCTTACTATAATTTGTGAGGCCCAATCCGTACCGAATTATGTTCTTGGATGTAGATTTAGTACCTCTCATAGGTCGTTTGCACCACAGAGTGCCATCCTTACTAGTGACAGTAGGTATTGATAAAAAGTCCAGAGTTATCATCCAAGAGCTGATCGCCCTCGTCGGGAGCCAATATTTCATCCGGTTCCGCGTCGACTATATCTTCCTCTTCACTGTCTTCTTCCTCCACCAAAGGCAAATCTTCACCAAGATCAAGATTTCCATCATGATACGCTTCTAATTCTTGCTTGGTGAGTCTGTTTACATTTTTAGGATTTACATCAGCCATTTTCTAACAGCAAAATAGATTTTCTACAAAAGTAAAATAGTAACACTTGCTCAATAAAAATAAACCGGCATTACTTACCCAACAAATCAAAATTCCAACCAGTTGCAATAACTATAGATATGATAACGCGAACACACAAATAACAAACATTCCGTTGTTTACACTATAAGAGTCAACATTGATGTGAGCGAAAGAGATTAGAAAAGACATGAATTAGCTTGTTTGTTAGAGATTTTACACGACTACGCACATTACTGACTGGGGTGTTTTTGTACCCCATCTACTTTGGATGTGTAAAAAACGTAAATGCCATGGTTTTATCATTTGATATTTTATATAACAATTAAAAAATACTTAGAAAGAGCATTTTTAAAAGGATTGTCGGATATTAATATGCAGATAAAAATTATCGCATTAACAACGTAAAAATTGCAATTTGGGGTACAAAATTACCCCACTTAGTATTATGAAGGTTAACCATAGCCCACATCTTTTATCAAAAGCCCCCTTATTTGCTCCTCCCAGGATCATGCGTTCTTATAGCACCTTTTACCATAATTTTAGCCGTACCAATTACGGGTTAAACTCAATTTTGTCACAGTTCATCAGGTTGGCCAACTCCTATAATGATTTAGACTTTTTCTGGCCTTCTCAAAAATTTTAGGCTAAACTAAGATCTTCTATATTATAGAGTTGGATGTTGGTATTTATTTCATTGGGAACTGTGTTTGGTGTATCCCCGGTCATTTGTTATTTAATTGTCATGTATTATCTCATAGTTTTACACTCTCTTTTTAATTTTATAAGTCTGTGTTATGGATTGTATATTGTATTACATATTCTAAGTATATTGTTATAATGGGTTTCAACCCGTGAATAAATAAATAAATAAATAAATATAGATTTCCTAAATTAAAATCTTCGCCAGTTTTAATTAAAAAAAGTCATATTTGTTTGAGGGGTGTCAGCATATGAGGCGTTATATTTGTATGAATATTATAAATGTATATTCTAAATACATTTCTAGTAATAAAATGACGAAGTTATGGGTTTGTAGCTTGTTACAAGCGAATTAAGTTATTTCTCAAGTCTATTAGTAGAGGAGTTAGATAGGAATTAAATTGGATAAAATTCGTACATCTCTCTATAGTTAGGTGTAACTATTCATCTTGTAGTTTGGATTAGTGCACTAATTCTGGTTCCAACGCGATGTCAACCTGACTTTTTCAATCCTAAGCGACTAAAGAATTTGACATGGAATCAAAAGTTCATATCTTTGTAGTAGTTTAGAAACCAGTGGGATAAAATAAGCGCATAGACTAAGCTCTAAATGTCATTACCCAAACCACCCGAAAGGCATATTAGTATATGCGGCATGTAAAAGCTCATAAAAAAATAACACCTACGTCTACGTGTAGGTGTACAGAATTACCGATAAATGAGCTTTTGAAGCTTTCGAAATGAATGTGCACCATTATTGCCTAAAATATGCATGGAACAAATTGCGATTTTACGCGGGGATTAACGATAATTCGATTCCGATTTTATACGTAAATAATACAGTTATCGGTTAAACGACTCTACACATCGCAAACGTTAAATCACTTTTTGGGGGTACTCCTGTATTTTATAGCTGATATCTTAACCGTCTTGTGTAAATAAAACAGCGATTCATATACTCGTACATTAGAAAATTCAAAGTGCTTAGATAGCCAGATGGCAACAAGAAAGTTTTACGAACAACTCTTGAGAAGAGTTCAAGTCACGAATAGATATTTATAAAGACATCGATGGATTTTTTTATATCAGTGGCATACACACTAAAGAGATGCCGCTTGACGAGCGGTGTGTGGGCGAAGGTGTTGAATAGTTGTAGGTTGTAATTAGGGGGAAGCAGAAGTCTTGGGAGTGAGTTTCACACTGATGCAGTGCGCCACACAAAGGGTTTTTTGTAAAGCGATGTTCTAGGTGTTTCCAGTTATACGACGAACTGGTGCGCTCTTGCCGCTGTCGAACAGGCGTTGCCAGGGCCGGAGTGAGGTGGGCCAAATCCTGTGAACATCTGCCGTGAAAGTATCTGTAAAACAGGAATATCTCGGCCACATGTCTGCTATGTTCCAGACTATCCAGAGCCGATGTGACGCACAGCTCCCTTCTGAATGGAATCCCAGCAGCTTTAGGGTGTGCCTTGGTGCGGCACCCCAGATGTGAGAGCAATATTCGAAGCACGGTCCTTATTTGCGCTTTGAAGAACAAGAGCACCTGCTGCGGTGTATACAGTTTTTTGTTGCGAAATAGCGCACCAAGCTTCTGGGAGGCTGATTTTGTGATGTTAGCAACGTGGTCATGCCAGGACATATTGCTGTTAAGACACCCAGTAGTCCGATTGACGAGGATGAAGGAATGATGTCAGGGCCCACCGTATTGGCCCTCTTGGTAAACGTGGCTGCTTGAGTCTTTGCTGCAGAGAGTAGATGGCGCTTCTGAGTGCATAGCAAGATTGTATTTAATCTCTCGGTTTTTACCAAATATCATTGAGTAAACTGGTGAATTGTGCCCAAAAGTTATATCAATACATTGTGTAAGTGTCCTTTGTATGATACAATCATGGTTAAAACCAAAAATGAAGACGCTTCTAACAAACACTCGATTGAAATCCAGAAGCTAAACGAGAGGTTAGAAGAAATGGCGACAAAATTTGACAGCCTACTAAAAGGCTTTAAAAAGGATTTTGGAGCTAAAAGTAAGGCTAAATCCACATCTACGGACTCCGCTGAAGATACAGATATAAGTGTGGCCTTAAAGAAAAATTTTTTGGAGTTCGAAAAATCAGCCATCAGCAATCTACAGTACGTAAGATCAGAGATAGCGCAGCTAAAACTAGAATCAGACAGGTCATCCATATCAACAAACCAAAATAGTTTACTTATCCACGGAATTCATGAGCAACAAGATTTATATTCTACTATTGCACAAACATTGGCATCAAAGTCACAAAGAGCGACATAATTTTTTTAAATCGTTTAGGCTAGAAAAAAATAATAAACACAAACCCCGGCGATACTAAACCCAGGCCAGTTCTAGTTTCGTTTTGCCAACGGTGGCTCCGCGACGATGTATTTTATAACAAAAAACGCCTAAAAGGTCAGAAACTCTTAATTACCGAAGTTCTTAGTCCGGCCGTAGGAAAATAGAAGTTATTTTAAGAAATCCTGTTGGACTTCCCCGGGTAAAATGTATGTTATGGCGAATAACGAAAACAGTTCGTGTGTTCAGAAGAAGACTTACAAGGTCTTATTAGTGTTGATAGGATTTCTGTTAGTGACTTAAAGTGTATAAAGGAACTGAGATAATTTACACCTATCTCCCTTTAATGTAAACTATGGATTCTTTTTAAAGGTACATATCATATAATGTAAGATACTTTTATTACTTTTGAATATTATTTATGTTTTAATCTATTTTTTACTTGGTACACAATATAAATTAAAGGTTAGAGACCAAACCAACAAAACCATATAACACTGAATGGCATTTCTTTTCTACTATAAATTTATTCATAATCGTATGATCGCGTATTTTTTTTCTTATGTATTTTTTTACAAAATGAAACGGCATTTGGGTGGATTGGGTGGTGGTTCGGGTTGGCACGGGCTGGGACGGCGGAGGGATGACTTTTACAATGGGAGATAGCTTTGAAATCTCGCAGGATCGGCAATCAGTGGCCAAATTTAGTGTTGCTCATTTAAGTCTTCGTTCCATAAAACTGGTTTTGATGAATTTTTAAATTACGTTAACGAGTACGATTTTGATATTTTGGGAGTTTCAGAAACTTGGCTAACTCCAGATGACGACAATTCGAATTTTAATATGCCTAATTATAATTTTATTAGGAAAGACCGGAATGGTCGGGGCGGCGGTTAGGTTTATGCAAAGAAAGCCATTAATCTTTAGTTACATTTGCTCATATATCAGATGAATTTGAGTATATAAGTTTAAGATTTAATGTAAATAAAAAAAATATATATTACTGGTAAATGTGTACAGACCACCCTCTCCTAATGCTTCTAAATTTCTTGAGCTTGTGGAAGATGTTTTTAGTATGTCAGTTCCTAGCTATGATAGTATAATTTTTATGGGGGATTTGAATATAGATTTATTGAGGCCAACAGCAGCAACATAAACCTTTAAGAGTCTTTTAGAAATGTTCGAACTTCGGCAACTAATAAATGATCCTACTAGAATTAATGTTCGGTCAAATACCCTTATTGACGTGATTGTAACTAGTAGCAACTTAGAATGTATAAGCTCGAAATCTACATGTATATCGGAGTCAATATCTGACCATAACCTAGTTCATGTTACTTTAAATTTGCCTGAATATAAGTTATGTAGCAAAGTTGTTAAATACCGGGACTACAATGGTATTAACGCGACTGTATTTGGAGAGAAAGCTCAGCAACTAGAGTGGCATAATATTTATTACACTTCTGACATTAATACAAAAATTTCAGTTCTTAATAATAATATTTCCTATTTAATAAACAAATATGCTCCTTTCAAAACCAAAGTATGTAAGGATAAGTCGTTTACGCCGTGGATTACGAGTAACATTAAATATCTAATTAAACTAAGGGACAAATCCCATAAGAAATATATTCGACAAAAAACACCTGCGAACTTGGCATATTATAGACAATTGAGAA
>JAEQML010078129.1:0-12579 GCA_016904865.1 Pissodes strobi | reverse complement strand
CAACGTCAACAAAAATATCGTGTAGATAGTTTTTCTAAATTTTATTAATGAATTTGAAATGTATTTTTATACTATGCATTATTTTAATACTTCAGGCAATTGCCCCTCCTACCG
The DNA here is from genome assembly GCA_016904865.1 of Pissodes strobi. Lineage (NCBI taxonomy): Eukaryota > Metazoa > Arthropoda > Insecta > Coleoptera > Curculionidae > Pissodes > Pissodes strobi. The sequence goes on along the minus strand of JAEQML010078129.1, from coordinate 12,465 downwards.
GCGCGCATGGTGAAATTACTTTCGCATTGAGCGTTTGATCCAAAGTCCAAAATTGTCAGTAGTCGTCGATATTTTGAAATCCCGATTTATCAATGCATCTTTGAAACTAAAGAGACCAGTTGATTGGCATATCTATTTTTAGGATTGAATAATATCTATATGAAATATCGATTAAAATTAAGCGAAATATATTAAAATGGACATATGACACATAGATATAATAACGCCAAATCATCTGTAAAAAATCCGTGTTTTCATTGCACGGAACCCAATAAAATCCGTGTCCGTGTTCTAGTTTCAAAAATCCGTGAAAACACGGAAGTTTCCGTGTCGTTGGCAACACTGACTGGCAGAGAAACAGTGTGTTCCACAATGTCGGGATCCTCGCAGTAGATAAACCGATCGTTTTGTGCCGATTCCCCTGTCAGTGCTTGCGTTGTGTTTAAATACATCCACGGTCGAATTTCTGCGATCAGCTGCTTAGTCTATTGACCTTTTGTTATGCTCTGCCATTTTTCCGAGTGTTCTTTGCCTGTCAAGAGTTTTTGCTGCCTTTTTGTCTCATTCTGCTGTTGATATGCTTACTCTTTTCGAAACCCGCAATTCTATTGGGATGATTTCCGCGATGACTTGTAAAGCCCTCAGGAAAGCGGTTCGGTAGGCGCTCGCGAATCTCGGGAGCATTTTCCTTTGTATTTGTTCCATTCTGCCTTTTGACAGTAGTTAAAGCACGAGTCTGAATGATCTGGGCGTTTACAGGTTTGAGAATTATGTCCATTTTCCACTTGGTATAGAATGTTATGGGCAGATCAACCACTAAAACACAATACTTTTATTTTAATATTGTTTATTACGTCCTCCTAAGACAAACGAACTTATCCGAAATCTCTTAAATGACTAACTCACATACAGCGCGCTTTTTGCGCCTCCTGTCATGACCTCGGAAAACAAAATTACTATATCAGCAAAATGTTTTTACAAGTTGGGTGGTCTATGGAATGTGTCAGAGCGCTTATTTTTTGTTATTGTGATTACATCATTATTTCTCTGAAAACTCAACAGGGATAAACTCTTAGTATGTAGATAAACCAACGAAAAAGTAAATTCTATTCCAATCTCACTTTAAAGCTTCATATTCACTTTCGCAAATTTCGCCTTTTTTGACAGTTGTTGATTTTTCGCGCGAATGTAAGTTTTTGTCCATACTCATTGACGCGAAATTTCTTCGGCGAATATTTGCTAAAAAGTTCAAATAGTTTTAACTTTTTTACGAATTTATGGTGCTTTTAGTGGAATAGGTTTTATAGGTTAGGTCCAAGTACCGGATGATGTAAGCAGGTTAGTAATATATTTTTAAGTCTAGAATGGGCTCAATTAATCTCATGTCTGCAACTAAATTGCTAAAATCGCATCTTAAAAATATATTTCAAACCGAAAATTCTCTTTTCTGGTGTCATTTCGCTGGTGGGTATTTCGTAGTTTTAGGATAATTACCAAAAGGACGCAAACTGAACATAAAATAATAATATCTCCACCGAAAAAAAATATAATTAATATTATTATCCAATGGTCAAAGTATCTATTCTACAATTTAACTAATGAACCCAATGCCTGAAAAGAATAAACAAATAAATATAGCAAAGCAGTCAAGAAATTTGAGGTTAATTCACCATTATGGTAGAATTCGTAAAAAAAAAATTCGTCGCGAATAATGTTAACGCTGAAAATGACAGTTTATCAGTGGCGTAGCATGAGGAAAACATTAAGGGATGCAATGAGCAAAAAGTGGCAAATGCGCCGCAGACAAAGAAACGAGCGGCTAAGGATCACGGGCAACATTAACGCTGATTGGCTAAATTTTCGCGCCATATTTGAACACTAAATTTTCTCATTGTTGGTGATGAAACTAAATAAAATATTACTAATCTTCATTCAAACTATTATAACCCTAACTAATCCAAATTAATCCAAACAAAATCTAAATAGTTTCAGCAAAAATACACACAAAATTCCGAATTCGTATTCTACTACACGCGGAAATCAACAATAATTATTATCTACCCTATTTTATTTCAAATAAGGCGGGAATTTTCAACTAATAGACGTCGATGCTGACCGCGATCCTTAGACTCGCGTGACGAAAAAGTGTCTGAGGCCGCATCTAAACTTTGCCCATTTTTTAAAAATATTTCATTAACTATTACCTTTTTTTACGCCATAGGATATAAAAATGAATCAGCAAAAATAAGACATACATCATACATATTTTAATAGCAACAAACCATTTTGTGTGCTTACTCACTATTGAATAACAAAAGCGGAGACAAAAACATAGAATTTAGCCTTTAAAATTTTTTAATTTTTTATAATTTGTAATTTGTCTCTAAGGTAAATAATTACTGAAAGTACGTAATAGTTTTTCTATAATACAGTCACATTTCTCACCAGAAAACGCCCGCGATAGAACAGCCGAAAATGCGACGAGATGTGTTTACTCAATCGCATCACCAAGAACTTAAAACTTGCCACAGTTTAGCCGTTCTCCTAGAGAAGGTTCATTGGCTACTCGCGGACAACACAATGTATTTCCCGGCCGGTTGATGTGAGGTACACTGACGCATCCTTGCATCGCATTTTTCGTTCGCTTCACGTTTCGTTGGATCGGGGTGGTCGCGGTTGATCAGCTTAATTATTAAATATTTTTTTCTGGATAGGTATTAGTTGTGTACTATGCAGAAGAATTACAGAACAAGCATGATGGATGGAAATTTATTGTATAGAAATAAAAATAAAATAAAAGACAACTGAATATTGTGGAATTTGAGATTTTCTAAAGGGATGCGACTCATCACTCGCATCCATGCACGCTACGCCACTGCAGTTTATGTCAAAAAATGCGAAATTCGCGAAAGTGAGTATGAAGCTTTATTATTAGAGTAAAATTTTCTGAATATTTAGTAATAAAATTAAAACAATTAATGTTTTATCAGAAATCCGAGGATTTTTTGAGAAAGGTCATGAAAAATGCATGTATTGTAGGTAAGCAAAATTTTACCGAATGATTGTTAAAAGATTCTAATAAATGAATTGTGTTGCATATCATAATTAAAGTTTACACACCTAATTTCAATTACACAATATGAATTAAAAAACTAAACCAAACGTCTCCCTAATAAAACTAAACTTGACCTTTACGAGATATATTTAACCCACTGTGGTGGCTGATCGTGCTTGCTCGACGATTGTGTCCGATATAATCCGATAACATACGAGGCACCCTTTAAGTCGGAGTTCTCATCTATCCCTCTCTAATTTGATTGCTCTGTCTTACTGTCCTCTCTTTACATTATGTACTCTTTGCCCTTGCTATGTCGTCCCATAATTTTACTTTTCTAGTCTTTTTGCCATCAAAAAGGTATGCTTTTTCTTGCCTTAACTTTTGAAGAAGGGATGTTGTTTCTAAATCATGTTCACTTGGCTTCTTTTTTGTCCATATTAAGTCCCTCTCAGTAGATGCTTTTGAAGTAGATGGATTTTCTCTTATGGCAGCTAAATGAGATCTTCCATTAGTTCGGTCTGTGAGCTCTGTGGGTCATTTCTGTTTAATGAAGCTACATATTTCATATACTGTGCAGCTACTTGAACATCTAAAAGGAAAAAAAATAAAAAAATTGCTCTCCGGTAATTAGTTCATACGCTTACTACCTTTTAATAGTAAATTAGCAGTCTCCAAGTCAGAAACCTTCACTTGGTGATCCTGCTCCTCAAAATTAATTGTAATAACGTATTTATCGCACATTTCCAACATCTTTTAGTACAAAAAACCTGGATTTTTAATCATAAATTATCTTAACTCTTATATTAATGGCGAATAATTGGCGCTTTTTCCCCACTTTGCATCAGTCATCATGTCAATATAAACCACAAATAAAACAGCTCCCTAGGAAGGTAAATACCAAAAATTTAGGCTTATAATTTTGACGTGATAAAGCTGACTCGTGACGTCATTGATGTATAACCAACCTTATAACCGTAGTCGCGTGAACGGTCTGGTCATTAATGACCAGATGATTAAAACTGGTTGATCGCTTGAAATTGGTTCCGTGATAGAGACATGTATGTCAGAGAGGTACTCGCGGAATCGCGGATCGTTAAACCACGGTCGATGAAATTTGTGATTTCTACATCAGCCATACTTAGTACGTCGTTCACGAATCACAATTTTCTCCGTGGTTAAACTCTGCTCAATACCGCAAGAATCTACCAGACTCTTTAGTTACCTACGCTTTGAACTGTCGATTCAGAATGTCCCCCCGCGCCCCTCGCGAGTCGTTTTTATATGCTCCTGGGCTGGCGCGCCTGTGCCCAGACTCTTGCCGCATTTAGCTGATTTATTCACGGCAATGATTTAAATTCGTATTATTTTTTGTTTCTTTCTTTAATTAGGCGAGTAGCAAAATAAAAGAGGCTTAAGATAAAATATTGAAAATCAGAAAAAATATACAGGGCTAGGTTATTTCAATACAGAGAAATTTTTCTAATATTTTCCAAATTTGGGTCAAGTTTATTCCTAATAGTTTGACCACCCTTTCAACTCCTTTATGTTACCTTTAAAAATATATATAATACCAAATATATAAAATGTATATGGTTTTGTCAAAATTTTTTCAATTATATAGGTTGTCTCAAAAAAGCACAAAACAGTGGTGGTTAATTGTTTTAAACGGAATTCCCATCCATTATTGCATTTTTGAAATATCCAGAAAAATGTACATATTTTTTATATAAAATGTTTTATATCTACCTTCAATTGAAATTACCGACTTATACCGGGACAACAATAATGCAGTTTCTAACTGCTTACGAAATCTACGAAAAAGACATGAAATTTGATTGTTTTAAATCACGGTGGTCATTTCGAATATTTTCTTTTATATTTATAAATAGGTAGGTACTAATGTAATTAGATTAAGTATAATAATTGCAATTCAGATGATTAAGGTTATTAATTAATACATTTTTATACATTTTACTTTCATAGTAATATTACATTTTGTTGCCTACTCCAATTTCATCAATATTATACTTTAAAATCATTTCAAAAGTCACATGTCAGTGATACTCCCATATTAAAGTCAAGGTTAATATTAAACGATATCTAAGATTAAAACGGAGTTTTATCCACAATATCGAAACAGAATTATTGCACTCGACGCGCGATTCGCTAACCATGTTATCATCACCAGGAGATGATTAAAACTAAATTTAAAACTACCTAACTCGCTTTTATACTGAATGTTTGCTTAATCAAACGGAACCAAAGGGACCAATCTTGGAAACCCACTAGTCACACTCGATCAACCAATACAATGGACTATACGGAATAGGCCCTCTATCTTTATTTAAATTATTCTTACATATTATAATTTCCATACTTTCATATGCGTCTAATAATCTCCTATCACGGAGGCACTAACAGATCTAAAGCATCCTTTGGTATGTTTTTATGCTTTGTTTTCGGTTCCTTTCTTTTACTTGTCAATAATGGATCTGAACTCAATAGAAATAAATTAAAAATGTCTTCATTGGATTTTGTCCGGGTACATTTCCTGGAATATTGTTCGCGGTAATTTTTAAAATCCTTGTTCCGTGCCTCTTGTGCCTCTTCACTCAGTTGGCCAATGAGTAACAATGCACTTGATATTATGTCTGCTCCGTGTATAAAAAACTTGTATAGTGTAGTAGGCATACAATACCAACCATATAAATTTACAAAGTGCCTGGCAGTATCATGTGTAAATTTGCGGAATAGCTCAATGTTAATAGGGTGTCCACATAATATGATACTACTATCAATATAATGTGCATTTTTTTATCAGTTCTTCATCTAAATTGGTTATTTGTGCAGAGATTTCGGGATTGGAAAAAAAACGCCTTGCGGTGTTCCCGTCATTCGAGTTTCCAAAGCCGGGTTATGGAAAAACACAATTAGTCCAATCACCTCCCTAAATTTGGATTGAATACTTTGTTTTGTTTCTGCAACTATTACTTTGTCGCCACCTCTAGCTTGCCACTTTTTAAATGGAAGTGTATACGCAATGTGGAGCAAACACTCAAAGAAACGTATCCAGCCGTGTAGGAGAGGTATTCCAAATTGTAGGTTTTGTATTGTTGGTTTTCTATTAATCATTTTATTTATGTGATTAAATTCCTTTGTCGTGGCTCCACAGATATAACACTTCTGTGTAGATGTAGTTTCTGAAAGAGCATTACAAATCTTGCCATCAATCATTGAAAAAATCCCATTGTGACTGATGGAAATCGATCTACCCTGTAAAGTCAATTCACTGTTTTGCAATTGCTGTATTTCAGAATCCACTCGATTTTTTTCAGCGACAGAAACTTCCGGTGTTTCCTTTATGTAAGCAATTTTTAGAGGCCTGCAGTATCTCAGTGAAGACGGGCGTGGGTTCTGCCAAATTATTTTTAAGTTCGTGCTATCTGGATTACATATTAAACGAAGTGGTACAATGGAGGTTATAAATACAGATGAATCACTCGCTTCTAGCCCATGAAACGCCTGTTTATAGGAACTATGTCCTGAGCTGCCATCGAAGCCCCACTTTACCATCAAGTGTAGTTGTTTCAATTCCCCGTTCTTTAGGGATGATAGAACGCTCTCTTGGACAATTATTAAACGTGCCACAGTGTGATTGAAAAGATCCTGCAAGGGGACTTTCGCCAAGGTCTCACTTACTTTAATATTATTTGGGTAACACATTTTTTTCTCAGCTTGTAATATTTTATATGAGGAAAATCTGTCCGGATTACTATGTCTTATTAAATCATATTGGTGTCTAGACAACTTTGCGTCTACCAGTAAAGCCAAAGCATCTTCGCCAGACATTTTACGCGGCTTGTTCTCGAGTGAATTTTTGTAGGCCTTTCTATATTTGCTTGCCCGATTTGGAGAAGACGTAGTTACTTCTTTTAATAAATCGGAACCCTCTGTACTTCCTGACGCTCTTAGACTCATTTGTGTAGCGAAAGTTAGCTCCACGACAGGCGTATTTTTCCACAGATGTTCTGTTTCTTTGCGCTTGGTGCGCTCGTTGCTCTCTTCAAAAGAAATTGTTGGCCGTCCTTTCTTCGGCATCGTTGCGTTAGATGGCTTGTAACAGGTAAAAGAAATTAATGTATCGAACCAATTGTCATATTTCTTGAGAAACCTCTTCTTAGCTCTCCCTACATTCAACCATCTAGACTTAAATTCTGACTTAAAGTGATACATTTTGCTATTAATATCCTTTAAATCTGATCTAGGGCAGCCCGTGCGTACATAAAGATGATTTATTCAAAAGGCGAATTGGTCGTTGATTTTACTATAGCCAGAATTTGTTAATGTCTCGCACAGTTCTCTTCTTGATATTGATACAATACTAGAAGTAAGCCCTAAAACAAAAAGAAGGTATAGGTTAGTACAATCCAGGTGGCTAAAATAATATCGTTTTATTTTGGTTACCCTAAGAAATCTTTCATAAGCATTATATAGCCTAAGAAAATTAGTTGTAATTAAAATATCTAAAATTTTGTATTAAACTTTTTTTCATAGAAGCTTTAGTTATCGAGATAAATCGAAAAAAAAAACGGAAACAAAATTTTTTTGGTTGTTTTTCGCAAAAAAAAATCGAAAAAAAAACATATTTTGGTAACTAGTGGCGCCACCTATAACTTATCATATCAATCGATAGGTAATTTAATTATCCACAACTTTTGTATAAAACTTTTTTCTATAGAACCTTTAGTTTTCAATTAAAACAGGAAAAACCGAAAAAAGTTGCCATTTTTTAAGCCATACATTAATAATCTTTCCATTGAGATATATTTTTTAGGATGCCAAAATAGACAATTTTCAATTTTTGTTGCTAATGGTATTTTTTTCACTACAAAGGTCTAATTTTCTTAGGCTATATATTGTATATACGGACTAAAGTAAGTTTTTGGCATTAACATTATGGCATTTTTCTCAAAATTCTTTAGTGTTTTAATACGTTGCTACGGCAGTTAAAAGACAAAGATCCATTTTAACCCCAACTTTAATCTATGAAATCAGAAAATCTACCAGTTTTATCTCTAAACTGTATAGACCTTTATATTTCTCAAGTAGAAACATTAAGATATAAGGTTGTGTAGCTAGGCATATCGAGTGCGGATTGTTGTCATACGACTTTGATTCAAAAAATGAGTTTCTAAACTGAAATCACACTAAATCGCAGGAAATTAAAAAGTGGCCCAATTGCACGATAATAGAACATTGTAATTATGCAAACAAAACTACTCGATATACCTCAATACGTAACTAAAACTTTATATGATTCTGAACAAGGTAATATTTTTATGAAATATTACAATGGTGAATTCTAAGTGTTATCATTCAACGTGATTACCAATCCTTATTTATCCATAATAAATGGCCAAACTACAAGCTAATTTATCACATTCACAATGTTTTTAATTCTCGTTAAAGGTAATTACCTAATTAGCGGCACGCGTGAACTCACTATCACTTGATTTTTAAGACAATGGCGAGGGGGTGGAAGCACATTACAGTCATAAAATTTTCGTTAACTTACGCGCAAGAGTGTTAATGATATGCTACAAAAAAAAATAAATGAAGTCAAAGGCACTTTGATTTTTTAATTAATGCCAGATTATAATGGATTCGGCCCCAGTGTGCGGCGTCGATAACTTTTTCACTAAAAAGTTAAAGGGCAGAAGTTATTTTTTTACATTTATTAGGGAAAACCGAAGTACAGTTTTGCAAATAAAGCTACAAAATTGCACATTATTGAACTAACGTGAATAGACTCTATTTCTTTCTACTTACCAGTTCAGTTGCGATATTCGTTTTCAAAATTGGCCATTCCCCAAAAAACACAGATATTGTCCCAGATTGTGACAATTTTCTAATTGGATATGTCGTTTTCCAATGGGTTATCACCTCACCAGTTGCTTCAGTATTCTTTCTGAGCCATATTTGGCTGTCTTTTGCTGCTGAAGAAATTACCTCGGAAGTTTCTAAAAGATTATATATTGTGAGTAGGAAATTTTTTGTTTGCAAAAAAATGATAAAAATAATTGTGTGGCAGGCAACACGTTTGAAAATACGTATATATCTGTTCACTCTCGACCATTTTACTTAACCCTTAAACACTAATACACCGTCTCACAGACGGGATCACTTGGCTGACTTTATAATATCTCCCCGCCTCTGCGCTTCACAGAGTCATCCGGCCATGTAATTTCAGTACTCATCTAGACTGAATAGAGAGCGGTAGGGCGATTTACGGAAGTTTGCCGTTCGCGATATATTTTGATTTCAACCATCGGTGCCGTCTGCCAGACGGGGTCTTAGTATAAACGGAACTTATTTCTTAAGTTGTGAACAATGGATAAAGATGCCAGTTGCTCAAAACGGACGAGGTATGGCGAACAAGATTATGAAGATGTCCTGCTAAAGTGGTTTGATGAAGTTGGTAGCGATAATAGCGACGTGTCAGAATGTGAAGAGACTTTTGTTATAGAGAGCGATCATAACTCGGACTCAGAGTTTGAAGGTAATAACTATTATTTGTAAATAATATTACGAAATAATATATGGATGTACGTTGTTGCAGGTGATGAGAGCATGACTGTTGAAGAGCGTGAGAGCGAAAGAAGTAACGGCGAAGAAAGCTCGGAGGAAAGTGAAGAACGTGATCAAAAGCTAAAATATTACTATGGAAGGAACAGGTTCAAATGGTCCAAAAATCCTGCAACTTCCAACAGAGGGCGGCGACCACAACATAATATAGTTTTACAGTTACCTGGCTTACGTGAGACAGCGAAAAATATTGGAGATCCCATTGACCCCTTTAAGGTTTGGAAATTTTTGTTCAGTGACGAAATTTGTGATACAGTTGTAAATTGGACGAATGTCAGAATAGCGAGAGAGAGAGCTAAGTATAAAAATCAAAATTCGGCAACGCTTAGGGATCTTGAAAAGACTGAATTTTACGCGTTCATGGGATTATTAGCATTTACATCGGTGTTCAAATCTAATAATGAAAACTTGAATACAATATTTGCCAGTGACGGAACTGGTAGGGAGATTATAAGATGCATTATGTCAAAAGAAAGATGTGCTTTTCTGTTAACGTGTTTGAGGTTTGACAATCCGGATACCAGGAATAAGAGGAAAGCAGTAAATCCAGCCGCTCCAGTGTCAGAAATTTTCGATATTTTTATCAAAAACTGTCAGACTTATTATACTATAGGCAAATCAGCTTGCATCGATGAAATGCTTGTGGGATTTAGAGGCCGGTGTAGTTTCCCGAACAAGCCCGTGAAATATGGGATAAAGATGATGTGCTGCACTGATGCCAGAACAAATTATCTTCTAAACGCATACATTTATACGGGTAAGAATTCCGATGGAAATGGACTATTAGATGATGAAAAGAGATTCAGTAAACCTACCCAGGCCGTATTACGACTTACAAAACCACTTTATCATACAAACAGATCAGTTACTTTTGATAATTGGTTCACCTCAGTTGAGTTGGTGCAAGCCATGAAACAAAGAGGCTTAACCTGCATTGGTACTCTAAGAAAGAATAAAAAGGAAATACCTTCCGTTTTCCTACCAACGAGAAAGCGTGAAGTAGGAACAAGCCTATATGGGTATACAAAAGATATTACTTTGCTTTCGTACACTCCAAAGATCAATAAGGCTGTAATTTTGCTATCATCTTCCCACCACCATGCCAGTACAGACTTACTATCCAATAAACCTGATATTATTGCTGATTACAATTGCACTAAAGGTGCTGTAGACACGTTGGATGAGAAATGTAGCAAGTTCAGTTGTAATCGTCGAACCCAACGCTGGCCTATGGCAGTATTTTTTAGATTATTTGACATTAGTACAGTGAATGCCTATATAATTTACGAATCTTACAGGAGCATTGAGCACCTAGAACGCTCAAGGTTTATACAAAAATTAGCATTCTCTCTTGTGGAACCTCACGTCAAAAAAAGATTGGAAAGTAAATTTCTACCGAAGAAACTGAGATTGAGCATATGTGAAATCTTCGGCGTTGAAGACGTCGTACAGCAACCCTTAGAAATGCGAGTTGAAAAGTTTGAAAAAAGAAAAGACTGTTCACTTTGCCACTATAAGAAGAAAAGAAGAACGGCTTATGTTTGCTTCCATTGCCAGAGACCAATCTGCTTGGAGTGCGCAAAAAAGGTCTGCAGAGAGTGCTCCGAACAAGCTCAACTTTAGGCTTTGCATTTTTTTTATTAGTTTGTTCAATGTTTGTTTTTTTTGCTAATTATATTTGTTTATACATCTTTATTAAAAGAATAAACGTTTTTTTTTATTTTTCTGTATAGTTTTTTTCTACTTCATTACCAAATAGAGATATGTCAAAAATAAAAGGATAGAGTTTCCATTTCAATTCTTTCTAATATTATATCATAAAAAGACACCAAACAGGCTTTTTCGTATAGTTTTGATGGTAATAAATTCATTCCATGACAATCAAAAATCGGTTGGATGCAAACTAGCCATATTTTTTTTAGGCGTCTCTCAGACGGTGTCTTAGTGCAAACGTAACTCATTTAAGGTGTTAGTACTTAAGGGTTAAGATTTGAAAAAAAAACCTACTTTAAAATATTTATACAATATACTCAAGGGTTAAATACTATTAAGTAGTGTCAGTAGCGAGCTTACCTTCTATATTAAAAGTGATCTCCAAATTTTCGTTGGGCTCACTTTGTTTAAGTTTTTAGATAAGGCACAGTAAATTTCGCTGCTTATCAACTAGTTTTCCTTTTGCTTTCTTGTGTTCGTGCTTTGTGGAGACGATTTTCGAAACCGCAGGAACGTAGTAGGTGGAACAAAGTTCTCGTGGAAAGGCGTTAACAATTTTTTGACAGTACTAAAAAATCCTCAGTATTCAGTTTTCCATGTTCATGAATGATATGTTTAATTAAAATTTCACATAGTCTGACTCTGTCACTATTATCTAATTTAAATTTTGTAGCTTTGCATAATATGGCTTCACCAACGATGTATTTTTTTAAGAAGTTTATAAGGTCAAAATTGCCTATGGAAGATCTTTGAAATGTATTTATCTGCTCAATAGTTGTTGAGGAAGATGTCGAGTCTGAATAATATGTCTCTGTAGTGGCAAGACTAACACTGTCTTCGAGTTGTTGGATGTCTTTGGAAGTTCCTGATGATAATAAGTCTTGAACATATATAATTGAAATACTCTTGTCGCTTGTATTATTAAGATGTATTTTTTCTTCTTCCCTCGGTTCATTAAATTTTCGTTTTTTTTTTCTGGAGGCTCTTCTTCCTAAACAATGCACATAAAATAAGTAATACATTTGGAAAAATGTAAGAGTAGGTATGTA